>CM021101.1:686397336-686422689 GCA_007115665.2 Sequoiadendron giganteum | reverse complement strand
TCTTCAAGTCTTCAACCTAGATTTGTAAATACAAACACAAAAGAGAGGAAAAAATTGTTGATTGTTAGTGAATGGGGGTTCTCCTTTGTCAAACTCCTTGTAGGTGATTAAACCAAATGATGAAATGAAGATGAAACATGAAATATGCAAATGATATCACCTTGGATGATGTCCTGTGGAGAAAATCTGAAATCTACCATGTAGTGTCCATGAAGAATGTAGATCTTGAATCCTTCGATTTGATGTGAAAAACAATTGTAGATAGATCTTCACTACTGCATCCACAATCTTGTCTCAACAACATGAATGGATGAACTAAAACCTTGATATGATCCTTGAATCTAGATGATGTATCCAAATGCTTGGTGAATTTATCTTGAATGCTTTTGTGGACTCCAACTTACTATTAGGAATGCTCTCACAACTTTCTTAGATGAAAATGAGTGAAGGAACCTTGTATTTATACTAATTCATGCTTAAAATATCAAAATTATACCACAACAAGCTGACATATGAAATCATTAATTAAAGGAGACTAAATCCCACCCTAATTTTGAAATTGGGTTCCCAAAATAAGCCTAGGAGGACTAAGACAACCTAGGTGGTGTATTAGTCCCAAAGCTCAATTTTCAGGGCATAGAATCCAAAAAGGGACCTTTTTAGGTGGTTTCAATATTAGGGTCCCAAGACCCATGGTTGACAAAGACACCCAAGGTGGTGTATTATTCCTAGTCCACAAATTAGGGACACACAAACAAAAACATCAAATGATCATTTATCTTTTGATGTTTGTTAGGATTAGCCATAAAAATATAGATTTTATTAGGATCGTGGATGAAAAATAGGACCTAATTAAGCCATAAAGAAGCATAAATAAAGCAAGGTAGGCCCAAAAAAGTGTTAAAATGCAAGGGTATACATTTTACTACACTACACTTCTTCATATGTAGAAGAGATATTAGGAGAAGGATAAATTTGATTGTCATGGTTATCTACAACTATATCCCTATTTCCTATAATGTCTTTCCAAGTAGGAGAGGTAGGATTGAAATATATCTCAATCATTGGATCTCTTAACACCAACATATCCTCCTCATAAATTTTATTTTCATGATTGTTCATGATTGTGTCCGCTTTCGTAAAGCATTCTCACACCTAGGGGAGGTGTTGGGAGATAAATGGAGACTAGGTAAAGTATTGCCAATAATCTCATCATCTTGTATCATAATATCTTTCCAAGGGTGAGGAGGAGAAGTAAAAACAACAATTTCATGATTCTCAACGATTGTACCTTCTTTGACTAAGATACCTTCATCACTAATATGAGAGGTATCAGGAGAACAATTATGATCATCATGATTGTCTATGATTGCATCCTCTTCTATCACATCATTCACACAAGTAAGAGAGATAAGAGGGGTTTTAGGTTTAAGGAAAGCATTAAAAATTTCACTCTATTGCACTAAGAGACTCTCATAACTAGGAAATGTATTGAATGAATGACTAACATGCTTGTTGACTAACCTTTTCTTTGCAAACTTGTAAAAGATGAATACTATCATTAGTGAAAATTAATCTAATGTAATGCAATGAAATCTATAAATGCAATTTTTAGATTCTAAACAAGGTAATTTCTGGATTACACCATGCAATAGGCTGAAAATGAAAAGTTTGAGTGCAGTTTCTAATTTTTAATAATGCACTAAAATGAAGAAATTTAAGCTAAATGCAATGAAATTGATGAAACAAAAAATTAGGAAACTAAAACAAAAATATAGTAGCACCAAACAAAAGCTAAAAACTAAGATTTTAATGTCCTAGAATTGTAGATCTATAGCTAATAGGGACTCATTTTCTAGTAAGGGAAAATAGGTTATGATTAGGTGTTCCTAGGATTCTTCTGTGGATTTTAGAATGAATTTTTATGCCTTTTTAGATGTCAGAAGGTACATATCAAACCTGATCAGGGACTTATTCACCAACAAATGAAAATGGGTCCTATTTAGGTCTTTTAAAACTATTTTTTAATGATTTTCAAGCTCTCAGATATATCATTTTAGTTCCAAGTAGAAAGTGAAATGCAGGTTCAAATTTTCTAGAAATTGAATTAAAAAATGCAATCAAAAGATGAAATACAAGACCTAGTTTGAAATGCAATTTTTTTTTTTTTAAAATTGAAATGAATGAAGTCTAAATGAGATGCAAAATGACTGATTTTTTTTTGTAATTTTCAGATTTAAGAAGTGTAAAACAGTGCAAATCTAAATCTTATATGATATGCAAGATTTCAATGCAAAAGAAGAAACCCTAATTCAATGCAAATCTAAATGCAATGAATTTAATATTTTAACTTAATATGCAATGAGAGACTCCAAAAATAAAAATATTGCAATGTTGAATGAGTTGGGTTCACCAAAAATGAAACAATGAAAAATGGATTCACTAAAACAAGAATGATGAATCAATATTTTTCTAAGAGATGTTTCACTCAATTATGTGCAAAATAAGATTCTAATAACAACCAAAAATGTAACCTAACAATTATAGAAACTATGGGGGATGTTTTTAGAGAATAAAAATTTGTGTACGTGACCAGAAAGTTGTTGTTTTTGAGCTATGGAGGACTTGTTCACCTTCAATGGCGAATGGGTCCTTTTAGGGTTTTGAAAAAATGATTTCAAGATGTTGTACCTTGATTTTTGCACTCTTGAAATCCCAGTTATCAAGTTTTTTAAGCCTATATGCAATTATGTAGAGATCTTTATGTGAACTTGCACTTTGAATGACAAATTTTACAACTTTACAACTTTGTTAATCTTGCTCAACTTGATTTTCAACCTATAAATTTGTAATAACACACTTAAGGGAAGAAAATTTGCTGATTTTTTAGTGAATGGGGTTTTCCTTAGTCAAACCCCTTGTAGGTAATTAAACCAAATAATGAAATGAAGAAATGAAGCATGAACATGAAATAATGTAAATAATGTCACCTTGGAAGTTGTGTTGTGAATAAAATCTACAAACTATCATATAGTGGCCATGAAGAATGTAGATCTAGGATCCTTGAGAATGATGTAAACAATAGTTGCAAGTAGATCTTTAATGCTACATCCACCTCTTTAGTTCCGCAACATGAATGCATGCATCAAACCCTTGAAATGATGATATGATCTTGAATTTCTGCAATGAAGACTTGAAAGATGCCTTGAAATGCCTTGTAAACTCTCTTTAATGCTTGATTACTTGAATTCTAGAATTCTTGAAAATCTTAGGATGAAAAAATGTGAATTAACCCCTTATTTAGACTAAATTAGGAGATTAACCCTAAAATACAAAGAATTAAGGGCGATGCCAGATCTGGAAAGAAAGATAATTAAATTCCTACCATAATGGAATTTAAAAATTAGGGTCTCATTAAGGTAGGACCCATTCAACACTAAAGGAAAATGGGTCCTGGATAAGTTCCCAACACCAAGCTTCAAGGAGCTAAAAGAAAGCCAAAAACCCATTCCAAATCACCATAAAAAGAGGGGTCATGTTAATAGAGGACCCATTCACCATTAATGGTGAAAGGTTCCTAGCTCAACTTACCAAGAACAATTTTTTCCCAATAAAATAATTTGATATTTAATTAATGATTGTTGGGAAAAAACCTCGAGAGGTGTCAAAATTAAGGCCTAAATTTAAATCAAAAGAGGGTTAATAACTCCAATTAACCACAATGAATTAAGGCCACCTAGATAAGTGTCAAAGTTCTTTAAGACACTCTACAACACCTAAACAAGGTATACATTATGTAATTTTTTTATTGAAAAGGGGCCCCTTTAGGCTTAATTAAGAAAACAAGTCCTAGAAATGTGTGAAACTGTGTTACAACAGTTTACAACACCTTTATAATGGACCAATTAAAGAATTTTTAAGTAAAATAAAGGTCTTAGAATGATTTGAATGTGTACATAACATTACAAAACCACTCAAATACACCATAAGTTTAGTTTTTAGGTCAATTATTCAAGCAAGCAAGGAAAAGGCTACTTTTTCTATTACTATACGTTCACAAGTACTTGGTCTGGAGGAGAGTCAAAAAAATACATTGCAGGTCCACAAACTTATGCAAGGTGAAAAAAAGGGCTCTGCAAGTGCTCGATCCTACAAAGCTGAATAAAGAGATCCTATAGGATGTAAGCATTTCACAGTTCCTCAAACTTGCAAAGGAGGTGCCCCCAAGTTCTCGATCCTAAAGGAAGTCAAAAGTGAGAGGCTTTGTAGAGTCTGATGGGACCTTACAAGTACTTGGTCCTACAAGGTCGATTAAAAAGAAGCTTCACAGGTGCACCTACAAAGAAACATGTTAATTCACAAATAAAACATGTTAGATAACAAAAATCCATGTAGGAAAGAGAGTAGATAGTCATGCAGATAGTCAACAATTAAAGGAGAAGCTTTCAAAGGGGTCGCCTCAAGATACACTCTGTTTGAAAGCAATAACATTATTTGAAAAGAAAGAATTTTTTCCCGATGATTCTAGCATCAAGGAATCCTTCTAAAATATTCGGTTCATCAAGGAATTTGAAAGAAGGAATCTCCCTCACAAGGGAAAGTTTATATTCTATCTTATGAATCTATGATGAAAGAAAAGTTTTTCTAGACATTCATGTTGAAGAATTCCATTTTTGAAAAGTAAGGGATTTTTAGCATGGGATTTGTTGACCACCAAATACACCTAAAAATCAAAGCAGTATGATAGGCCCCCCTTAGGATAGTGTGTGTTTAACACAAAGGCATGTGACATCCTAAGGAGATGAAATCAAGAATAAAAGTGATGTTCTGGCCCAAAGAACATGACGAGATGTAATTATGGTAATGTTGTTATGCATACAAGGGATAATACATAAGAACCACAACATCATAAAGCAAGAGAAGAAGAGAGAAATATAAAACTAAAGGAGAAATAATGACATAACAAACCAGAGACAGGGGGATCTGATATTTCAAGGTTAGATCTACTCATAAATATAGATAGATAGATATAATAATATATATAAATGAACTATCATAAACCCCCTACTATATTAGACCATGTGAAGAAGAGCACGTGAAAAGAAAAGTAAAAATAAAAAATTGGGTCAACATGGAAGGGATGCCTAAATGCCTCCAAAACTTTTCATCTTCCCCAATTATCAAAAAACAAGGCACAACAAATACAAGAATGATTTGACAAATAGAATAATTTTTTTGGCATAAAAAAAATGCTATATCCAAGCATCTATGAGGGTGACAAGGGTCCTCTAGGAACGTATAAAAACAAGCATTGGTGGAAACACAACACACACATAATATAATCTATAGATAAAGAAGAGGTACACCCCTATTCCTCATCAACCAAGAGGTTGTCATTCTCTTAGTATAGTTCATCATAAGGGGAAGGTGGAAAATCTTGTAAGGGTGGAATAACAAGGAGAGCACCCTCTGACTCTCCTGTGACAAGAGCAAAGGAAGAGGAACTCTTAGGTCTTCTTCTCTCATTTCTTTTGAGGTAAATGTTAGCAATTTTTTGAAAATTATAGTTACAACAAAGACATTGTCTACAAATTTGAACATGCATTTAAATGAATTTTCATGTGTCAACTAATCAGACATTGAGGGAGGCACTTGAGATCCACTGCTAGCCTCATCGAAAGACTCAGGAGAAATGATGAACTCCAAGGATGTTGAGGCTACCTTTGTCACTAGGATGGTGTAAGCCAACATAGAACCAACCTCCAAAGAAGGAAAATCCTTCTTTTGACCCCCATTAGAAGTGGGGTCATCCTCCAATTTTTTTCTTCATCGGACGATGCACTATCCCCACAAATGAAGAAAAAGGTGAGAAAGAAGAGGTGAAAACTATAACGAAAACCACTGAGGTATTCAACATATTCACAGGTTTGTGGAAAGGTTGGATGTTTGGAAGGGACATCAGAAGGGGAGGCTCATTCGAAGGAGCAATGAATAACTGCACCCCCTTCAAGTGAGGATCATTCATTCTCGTAGAGGGAGCTGGAAGAAAAATTCAGGCAAAGGAAACTAAAGAAAAAGGGGTTAAAGGGGAGGACACAACAAAATATTCCAAGGTGGGGGCTGCTGGATCCCCTTCCCCCTTCTATGAGGTATAATTCTTAGTGGCAAGAGCCTTCCTCTGATGCTTATGCTTGTGCACAAGGTGGTTTCTATGGCTCTAAGATATAGAGGTTGTAGCTTGAAAAGGGATGGAAGACTCCTATTCTATCATCAGAGTATCCATCAAAACATTTTTGGTGGAGGGAGTGACTCCTGGATATGACTAGGAGGAAGAAATCAAGGAGAATATGCAACAATAGAGGGGGGAAGAAGACTCGAGGGCCTCAACAGTGGGCCTCTTCTAATTCACTAAATTAGAGGGAGTAGTTGGAGGTTTTGGAGGTCGAGAAGCAGGAGTGACTCTACTAGGACCCTTCCCCTTACCATACATAATGGGTTGAGGCACCATGGATAAGATGGGAAGGTCAAAACACTTGACGCCTGGCCTTGTACTAAACAAACACCATCAAGCTCCCTAAGAGATGTATAGGGGTAGATGTTGAAGGCATCGTATTAGGATGAGAGGCTGAGGTAGGTGGGAGTTTAGAGGAAGAGGAAGGTCCTTGAGAATGATAATTCTTCCCCTTCCCCTTTTGAGATGAAGATGAAGCTTTTTTTTATGCTACAATGTGATTCATTTTTGGTTGCACCTTGCTCATGATCTTATACTTAATGTAATTTTGATAAAGGAGGTCTATTCTTGGAGGAAGAAGATCGATCGGGTGGGCCAAAAATGATCAATAGAATAACCCCCATAGGATACCAATGGTCGATACCCAATTTCATACATGACATGCATAACACCTTTTTGAGAAATTTTTAGACATTTATGAATAATGGAAGCAAATTTGTTCATAGAAACTTGCCACGGGATGCCTAGCTTCCCCTTGAACAAATTATATTTTAGGATGACATAAAAGGTAGTGTTCAGAACTATAGGTCCTACTAGGATGGAAATATTTATAGAGCCATAAGGAGTAAGAGAGATATTGTCATTGTCATGAGTATGCATAGCTGTCTTCATCTTCTCATATTCATCCCTCTGCAATTAATTTAGAAATAGAGTCTCCTTTATAATATCATTTTTAGGACTCATGGGTTCCACAAGGACTCCAATTACAATGTTTCCATTGACATGAGTAGGAATGTATAGAGGATAAGCTTTATTATTCATGGACAAATCCTATGATGTAAAATTCATGTCTGGTGAACTAGTCAAAGGTTGAGGGAATGACTATGAGTAAATAAAATCATGTTTACGTACTCAAAAGGGAATTATTTGGTAGGACCAAGAAGGGAAGGCTCAACAATCAAATTTGATGAGTGTGATGGAAATGGATCTATGTATACTTACAATTTACTATTCACCTTAGCCACAAACTTGTTTGAATTATGCTTTTCTCCATCAAGGCAGATGGTACCAACGTCAAATCAATCTTGTATCTCATGAAACAAACAAATAAAAAATTTAGTATCTTGCTTGTGGACATGATTATATTAGTAGAATGCGCTCCCATCATACTAGTTAGGGTAAGGCTCTCTAAGAGGTTGAGTATCCTCCAAGGTTATAACCTTATATCCTCTAAAAACTTCTATAGAATAGAAGAATAAGATTTAGATAAATTATTGAACTATCTATTGCATTTGAGGCCTTTTCATTAGATGTAGCGACTACATTTGCAATAGAATTTTATTTTCCTGAAATTGATACTATAGATCTTCCTTCAAGATAGGAGTGCAATGAAGATCCCCTGAACTGAACAAACATCTATTGATACCCTTGCAACACAACATACAAATGCGTGAAAGAAGGATTTTTCATTAAGGAAAATTTATCCTACCAAGGTCGCTATAGGTTGCTAATGAACACCTTCTACACACTTGATTCAGGTAGCACATATGGGATTTGAGAAAAGAGTGCTTGGTATCAAGTAATGAAATCAATAATTTTCTCATGCTCTCCTTGCTTACATCTGACAAGATTCAAGAAAGTCATCTTTGGCCTGATGCTAGCCTATGAATACTAGAGAAATGGATTCACAAGTTGGTAAAATGAAAATATGAAGTTTTCATACAAGGAACAGTACCACTCTAGGATTGTATCCTTGAGAGATTGTAGAAATAGTTTGGCCATCTGAGCATCATGCTGAAAAAAGTCCATATACATCATGTTAAAAGCTAACACATGTGTTTGAGGGTCTCCTTTACCACCATACTTCTCAAAATTAGGAATTTCCATCCCTTGAGGGAAGGGATTATTCAAGATCATTACTGACAAGGGACTATGTCAAAAGAAAAGTTGAAAAATAGGTTGGGTAGAGGCTGAGGATAGGCTCGCCAATTGGTTCTATATTTGACCCAAATTTTGCTATAAGGAATTCAAAACTTGATCAAATGAAGAAAGAGGACAAGTGGATCCACCACCAGAGCCACCACTAGAGTCACCACTAGTGTTGGCACCATGACTGCCACCAAAGCCACCACTAGAGAAACTACTAAAACCACCGCTAGGACCACTATCATAGCCCCCACTAAAGCTACCACCATAGACAACTTGTCAGAGCCACCACTGTGACCACCACCAGAGCCATCGTCAGAGCCACCAGACATACTAGGACCACTAGCCCCCATTCCACAGTAAAACCCACTACCAAGGAAAAATTTTCCCCCACAAGGAAGAAAATTGAATCCTAGGGGGATTCTACTTGATTTAACAGTAGGAGGCGGATAGGGGATGAAGACAAAAGGGACCTTTTCAATCATATATACCAATTCCATGAGCATCGAGACACAATCTATATTTCATAAGTTTCATGTTGATGACCTCAACTAGTTCTTGATCTAGGGTTGTAAGAGGGGATGTATGCTTCCACTAAATTGGTGAGGCCATGAAGAAATTCTATGCATTTATGATCCTTTTCTAGCGTATATTTGATCTTATTGATAACCCTAGTGGGTGTATCCATGCTTTGATCTCTCCCAAAGTGATTTTCAAGATCCAAAAGCCTCATATATAGAGCCATGAGGCGCTCTAAATGAATAGGGATGACTTCATTCTCATATAGAGGTGCATCTGGAGGGGAGATAGGAGGAGTAGGGGAATGAATGCTTTCATCAAAGAAACTCATCTTTGCTACAGATACCATCTCTTGGGAGGAAATAGCCAAATTAAACCTCATAAAGTCCATCTCGATGTGTCACATGCTCCTTCTAACTATGTGCCTAGAGGTAGTAGACTGGGCTATGAAGCTAATAAAGTGTCACAATACACAATACTGCAACCTACATAGATACGAGAGAAAGACTATCAACACACATAAATAGATACTACAAGGTTCATGTCAGGTTCACCAAAATGTAGAGGAGGGGGACTAACTACTCAATGCCACAAGTCACAGGAGGGTCTAGAACAATCAGCTACCCTAAGCTACCTCATACTAAGGATTATCTAGGATAGGTTTGATGTTTTAAGAGGGTGAAAAGGAAGGGAAATTGATCTACAACTATCCTTTTGTCAACTTGAGAGGCTTAGGAAACCAGGTGAGAAAATTCCCAAGTCTAGGATGTAACCTAGGTAACTCTCAGCCAAAGGACTCTAGTGTAGAAGATGAATGACAACATGGTGTGTTGGAATCCCAGTCGGGCATTGGTGTCCATATGGACAAAAATTAAGAAGTACAGTATAAATTTATAGATAATTCACTAACAACTCGATTAATGAAGTTTCATGTGATGAAAAAAAATGCAACTAAACTACTTGAAATAATGAAAAGAATACTTTGACTTAAGAAATAATGTTTGGTAAGGGTAAAAGGTGGCAAGAATCAAACTTATAGTTGGTCCAGCCTCATGCAAGCTCCACATGATCAAAAGTACCTACACACAACATAACGAGGAAATTTTTTAGTGTTGTTTCGAGGCTTGCCACAATCAAACCTTTGTTTCAGAAATCCCACCTCCATACATAGCCAAAATAGTCATGATATAGAAATTACAATAAAGAAAGGTATTGAAAAATAGTAATAACAAGAAATTTTAACAATAATATGCTATGTAAATCAATCAATGATGCTAAAAAAAGTGGATATCACCTCCCAAAAAATATACCCTCAAGCATGTGAAGTGAGATGTGAGCTTGCAAGATTTTATATGCCAACATTGTTGCGACAATGAGAGCGAAACCAACAGAGTGTCAAGTTGGAGCTTCAACAATGGTGGAAGTGCTGAGAATGAAATGCTAAATTCTCAAGAATGAAGTATGATCAAGTGAAGTTCAAGAAGTGTGTGACGGATTCAATGAAGAATAAGAGCTTTTAAGGATGAATAGAAGCCCCAAAGAGCTATTCAAGGTGGGTCAAGGGAACATGGGTGTTACTCTTCATTTCCAATGGAGAATTGTAACACCTCTATAGATTCTAGAGGCATAAATCTTGTTAGGATAGTAGCACACCACATACATGTCCATACCTTGCACTAGTGTCCTCGATAAAAATTCCCCCATTGACAATATAGACACCTGCCAAGATTGTGGAAATTGTATGGATGAGGTGGAATAGCATTGTCAGGTTTAATTTTTCTAAGGTAAGGGGAGTAAATGGGGAATTTAGAAGGGGTACAAATTCACTCCATTATAGTAGTAATATAAAATGTTAAATATTTTTATGAAAGTGAGGGGGGCACAAAGTGAACTTGGTTACTAATTTTTGTCATGTCCATACATCCATTTGACTATCAATTCCTCTTAAATTTCATAAGTCTAGTCAAAGCTAAAAAATAGCAAAACCTTTTAGCAAAGCAAAGAAGCCATTAGAAAAATAGAATAATTTTCTCAAATATCACATAAACATTATTAGTGAAACAATAGGAATAGGGTGATCCACCTTTGAGGAGATGAAGCACAATGATGGGGCTCCTATTTCACACACTTGTTTCACTCAAGGAAACTCTAGTGATCTCAACCCAAGGATGGAATGAAGGAAAAAGATCTAGTAAAGGTTGTTGTAGGGTATGATTAGAGACTAAAAGGGTGTTAACCACCAAGCTAGGGCTTGGAAATAAAAATGACAAGCAAGACCTAATTATGAAACTTAATGATATGCAAGACATTACTAAATGACCTAGAAATGAATGCAAAACATAATAGAAAACTAAGAAGTCAAAAGAGGTTCATCTAGAAACCTATAAAAGCTTGAATGAAGTTCTAAAATGCTAAAAGTGTTAAATTTAATGCACACTAGGGCTCATATGCCAGACTAGGTGATTTAGTCCTAGATTAGGGTTTCTAGGCACGAACAAAATTTTGGTAGATACAATTATAGAAATCCTAAAAACTAGAAATCTGAGAATACTGGGAGTCATATGCTTGAAGTGGCATATTGGTGTAGTTTTTATTTTTCAAAGGATCAGGATCTGAATATTCTCTTTAATCTCTTATTTTTCTTCTTGACCTAGTTTCTAGATTTGAATTGGAAGATTCTACTTTTTGGGTGTCTTTTAATGACCTTTTAAACAAGGTGGCAATTTTTGACAACTTCTTTCCAATCTTGCTCCTTAGAGGGTCTTCAACCTAGATTTTCAAATCACACAATAAAGAGAGGGGAAAACATTTTGTTTTAGTGGAAAGGAGTTTTCCTTGGTCAAACCTTGTTTTGCTAATGAAACCTAATGAGATAAATGAATGATGAGTGAAAAAAATATAATGTTGCAACTCACCAAACCCTAGAAACAAAGTGCTACAAAGATGTATGAAATGGCTCCAATGTAATTAAATCTTGACTCTTGCTTGAATTCTATAGATCTTGAATTGAATTCTTGTTTGAATCATGAAACCCTACATCACAATTGTTAGCTCAAAAATAAACATGATGCTTGATACTTGAATAAAGCTCCAAAATTCTTGATAATCAACTCTTGAAGATTCTTGAATGCTCTTGTAAAAACTTGAAATCTCTCATGAACTAAAATTAACTATAAGGAATTATCTCATGAGATTCTTGGATTAAAATGAGTGAAATAACATTGTATTTATACTTTTTTATGTAAAATTTATCAAAATTACAACACTACACGATGACATCAGATCTAGGAGGATAAAATCCTACTAAGAATTTGAATTTAATTTAATTTTAAGCCATACCTGACTCATATGCAAGAAGTGGCATATGAGTCCCATTAGGCTAGGCTATGGGACATATTTTTCAAGAAAATCTTAGATTCATATTAAATCCAAATTGAGGCCCCAAAAAATAGGTGGTACCCATACACCCAAGGTGGCGTATGAGTCCCAAATCACTAAATTTGGGAAAAAAATCCAAAAACACTTGAATTATGATTGGATTCTATTTTATTTTAGGATTATCCTAGAAAAGATGCATTAATTAAGGCTCCTGGATGCAAAATAAGGCCAAATATGCCATAAAGAAGCCCAATTAATAATGAAAACCCTATATTAGTGTGAAAGTGTGGTAAAACACTTTACAACACCCCAAACAAGGTACAATTAAGTTTATTTAGTTTACAAGGGCCCAAGACCTAGTGTGAATGTGTTAAACACATTACAACATTAAATCAAAGAAACATTGTGCTTAATTCAACAATGAGGTCCATAACAAGCATGGAAAGGTAGAGGGATACTTTTTCCATTGCCACATTTAGCCCCCACTTTAGTAAGAGGAGGAACTTGCTTCCAACTCACACTAAAGTAGAGAAACCTGCATCAAGAGGGGTCCAAGTGTACCAGTGCCAGTAAGATAGGGTGACAATGATCAAGAGGGATGATCAAGCCCCTAGCATCAAGACCCTATGAAAAACCAACATACACACAAAATAACACACATGAAAATGATATATGGAGAAACAAGGCACAAACATACATTGTCGAAGACAAAGAGAAAATAAAAACTAAACAAAAGGGGTGGATAGAGCTTTAACCATTGTTCCTTCATGCTGTAGATTGGATCTATGTTTTTTTTTCCAAAAATGCACACTCACTCTGAGGCAATGAAAATCTAGACTATCTACTAGATAAGTATCCAAAGAGGTGAGACACATACACACTTAGTTGGTATGCACTCACACACAAAAGCAAGTGGCTATAGGAAATTCATGCCTAAGTTTGACTTCTAGTATAACCATACCAAATATACACTTCCTAATAAATTGGATAAGGTGTCACACAACAATGAAATTTGAGCTTCATAAGGCAAGAAATTTTTTGTATGCTTGAAACTCATGAACAAACAAGATGAAACCATCTAGGGAATAAAAGTGTGTTATGCAAGGTGACCATGTAACTGAAATTACAAATGCAACATAGGGAATGTTCAAAGGAGTGTTTCTTAGTTCATGTAAGGTCTTAACTTATGGAAAATCATTCCTAATGTCTCCAAGATAGGACCAATCAAAGAATAAAATATTCACAACTTAGGGGATGCAATGTGTCACATCAAGCCACTAAGAGGAATATAATTTGCTTAGAGAGATCACGCTTTTGAAGGACATCACACCTAATGTAAACCACAAATAAAAACATGCATCACATGAAGTAAGAATACTACACAATGAACCATGAGAAATCTGAAAAAGAATAATGTCAATGTATGCCCACACTTTAAAGAAATTGCTAAACACCATGTTGTAAGAAGTTACTTTAAAGTAGAAAATGATAAATGCTAACAATAAAGAAGACATGGGAGATAATTTGGAAAGCCCTATGCCAAGTCATATGTTTCCAAATAAAGTTGTGTCATGAAAAGGAAAAGGGGAGGTGCATCCAAAATGATACTCCAAACACATGAGGATCAATAGATTTGGGATCAGTATGTTCTTTCTACAATGTTATTAGAGAGCTCGAAACTGTCATCATTCCCCAAATACTCATGGAACAGGAAGAATGACATAAAGAGAGGAAACAAAAGGAAAATAGAAGCCTTTCGGGTCAACATGGAAGAGACATGAATGTCTCAATTCCTTGGATCTTCCCCAAAAGGAAAAAACAAGACAAATGAAAAAGATAAAGAAAAATATTTTGGGTTAACATGGAAGAGACATGAATGTATCGATGCCTTGTATCATCCCCAAAAGGAAAACAAGAGACAAATGAAAAGATAAAGGAAAAGGTAAGATTTTATGACATATCCTGAAAGAATGTAGATACAAATAGAGGAATGACACAAAGAGAGAGAGAGAGGGAGATACATCAAACAAAGAATCACAGGGGATCACATTACACACATGCAATCACACAAAAGAAAAAAAAAATGTAAAAGACTAGTAATGAACATACGAATCAACCTACTAGTAGGTCGTCCACATCTCAATCATGTTCATCATATATAGAAGTTGGACAAATAGTCAAAGGGACAAAGAAAAATGCAATACTCGGACAAGGTTATCCAATTCTTGCCCCTACTTAGTTCAAGACAAGAATCAACTAAGGTAGGTGATGGGAAAGAGCTCCTTGCATTTTGAAATTACTTGCAATGAATGTAAAGCATGTAATAGTGAGAATATAAGGATTCTACAACTATTACATGGCAAGGAGTGAAAGGGTCACACTTTACGGGACTATTTCTATGATATAATTTTTTTAAAATATTTGTTTTAAAGCATGAAACTCATCAATACTATGTCCAATAATTCAATGGTATCGTTAATGTGATGATTTTGTATTCTTATTATTTGGAGATCAATATTATCTTATGGGTGGTAATGTAATCAATCCTTGGTTTAAAAGTATTTGCAAAGTTCTTTCAGTGGCAATTGGTGGAGAAGGGAATTTTAAATTCTTTAGTTTGTAAGGACATCATCGCTTGCTAGATTCACCAAATTATTGAGTTGAATGTTGAGCAGGAGGACCTAAGATGATCGTATCATCCTTATCATCATAATGAGGCATTATTTTTTCTTTAGGAAGGAGGGTACTTATTTCGGGAGGAGGATCTTGATATTCTAATCCCTTAGTATCTTTAGTCAATATTTTCTCTATGAGTTGAGGAATCTCATGTTCACTTCTTGTATCACATATTTATTTTCCTAAGATTGTGAATCCTTTTCCATATGTCTCTTCTAGATTTATGTGTGTTTTCACTTTTTTAACATATAATGGTTGAGTGTTTGTTGGACTAGAGGAACTAGGTTCACCAATTGTAGGGAACTTAGCTTCAGTTTGTGTTTCAATTTAGAAATTTATTCATGTTGTCATCATCTTCTCTAATGATGTCAACATCATGAGGAGGAAATGCATTAGGAGTTGGGTGAGTATGAGTAAGTTCAATTTCACTAGGTCTAAATGAAAATTTGAGATTATGCAATGTATGTAATGAACCAAGTGAAGGTAGATGTAATTAATGAAATATAAAATTTGCAAACTGAAACAAAAACTAGCAATAGAAAACTGAAACAAAGGAACATAGAATTTAATGTTGTAAAATGTAGTTTAAAATCTTAAATGGGATTAAATTGACTAGAGTGTCATATGATTCTCAATAAAAGTTTTTAGAGGATTAAATGCTAAATAATAGTCACCATATAATACACAAAAATTATAAAAAAATTACCTATACAGGGACTAAATCACCTAGAGGGGCGTACAAGTCCCAATTTAGGGTTTCTTCAAAGATTTCAAAAAAATCTAAGTGAAAATTACGTTTTATGGTTTGTATGATGTCTAAACTAAGTGAAATTTTAGATTTCATATGTAATTCAATGATGAAAGATGCAAAAATGCAACCTATATGCACTTTCACTAATGCAAAATTTAGAAACCCTAGAATACCAATTAACTTTAATGCAAAACCTAATGCAATATTAATGTAAGCTAGATCTAAGATGATGATGCAATCCAAATCAGAATAAAGATGTTATAAATGTAGGTTCACCAAAATGAAAAAATGTGAATACGGTGCTCCACCTTTGAGGAGATGAAGCACAATGATAGAGTTCATATTTCACACACTTGTTTCACTCAAGGAAACCTTAGAGATCTCAACCCAAGGATGGAATGAAGGAAATAAATCTGCTAAAGGTTGTCATAGTGTATGATTAGACACTAAGAGGGGGTTCACCACCAAGCTAGGTCTTGGAAATAAAAATGACATGCAAGACCTAATTATGAAACTTAATGATATGCAAAACTTTACTAAATGACCTAGAAATGAATGAAAAACATAATAGAAATTTGAGAAGTCAAAAGAGATGCACCTAGAAACTTGTAGTAGCTTAAATGAAGTTAAGAAATTATGAAAATGTTGGATTTAATTCACACTAGGAATCATATTCCAAACTAGGAAATTTAGTCCAAGATTAGGGTTTCTGGGCAAGAACAAAAATATGGCAAACACAACTATGGAACTCTTGAAAATTGGAAATCTGAGTGTATTAGGACTCATATGCCAAAGTGTTGTATTAGTCTATTTTGGATTTTCTAGAGGATTAGGATCTGAATCTACTCTTCAATATTTGTGTTGTCTTCTTGAAGTGACTTTTGGATCTGAATTAGAAGATTCTACATTATGGGTTCATTTTAATGATCTTGTAAACAAGGTGACAATCTTTGACAACTTCTTTCCAATCTTTCTCCTTAGAGGGTCTTCAAAATAGATCTGTAAATCACACACTAAAGAGAGGGAAAAATGTTGTTTTGTTAGTGGAAAGGGGTTTACCTTGGTCAAGCCCCGTTTTGGAAATCAAACCTTGTAATGAAACCAAATGAGATAAAGGAATGATGAATGAAAAAAATGTAATGTTACAACTCACCAAACCCTAGAAACAAAGTGTTGCAAACATGTATGAAATGACTCCAATGGATGTAGATATTGACTCTTTCTTGAATGATATGGATCTTGAATTGAATACTTGCTTGAATCATGAAACCCTACCTCACAATCGCTATCTCAAAAAAAAACATGATGCTTGATAATTGAATAATTCTCTAAAATGCTTGATAATAAACTCTTAAATATTCTTGAATTCTCTTGTAAAAACTTGAATGCTCTCATGAACTCAAAGTCACTATTAGGAATGCTTTGATGAAATTCTTGGATGAAAATGAGTGAAATAACCTTTTATTTATACTTGTTTATGCCAAATTTCTTGAAATTAACCCACTACATGGCAACATACGATCTAGGAGGATCAAATCTTGCCAACAATTTGAGTTTGAATTTAATTTTAAGCCACGAAAAATTTGCATGCCAGAAGTGGCATATGAGTCCCATTAGGCTAGGCTATGGGACACATTTTTCAAGAAAATCTAAGATTCATGTGAAATCCAAATCGAGGTCCCAAAACATAGGTGGGACCCATATGCCCAAGGTGGCATATGAGTCCTATATTACTAAATCTAGGCCTTACAATCCAAAAACACCCCAATTATGATTTTATTTTGGTTTATGTTGAGATTATCCATGGAAATATGCATTAATTAAGGATTTTAGATGAAAAATAAGGCGAAATACAACATAGAGAAGCCTAATTAATAATGAAAACCCTACATTAGTGTGAAAGTATGGTAAAACACTTTACAATGCCACAAATAAGGTACAATTAAGTTGATTTAGTTTACAAGGGCCCAAGACCTAATATGAATGTGTTAAACACATTGCAACACTAAATCAAGGCAACATTATGCTTAATCTGACAAGGAGGGCCTAATAAAGTGCAAAAAAGTAGAGGGTTGCTTTTTTCATTGCCACAATTAGCATTTCCTCATTTAGCTCTTATGAATTGATTTTAAAATAATAGAAAGGACACACTTGATGTATTATAAAAATGACCTTACAAATGTGTTGATTGAGCATAAATATTTTTTCCATCAAGTTCTAAATATCTTGTATAACCTATTAAAATTATTAGTATAACCTAGCCTACTCATATACCAAATTAGAAATTAGGATCTTAGGATACTAATAATTATAAAAAAAAGATATAAAATAAATACAATGAGAATAATATAAGAATAAATTTTGCATATTACACAATATATACATGGGAAAAACCCTTTCAGGTAAAAAACCGTATAAAGCATCATTTTATAAAATACTTACAATAATTGTCTATTATAACATAGACCAAACCTGGGGAATGCACTTCTGAATACTTCCACATGGCCAATAATACATCATGTGCATAGTGATATGATTCACTATAAAATCTCCAAATTCTTCATCTATCAAATGAGAGAGAACCTCCTTAAATATAGGATGAAGGGTGGCATAATAACTGAAAGGGTATTAGTCACAACTATTCAACAACCCCCACTCATAAATAATTAATAATTTAATAATTTATACTATAATTAGTTTAAATGGGATAGCTTAATAAGCTTATATTATATAAGTTTCTATAACCTTATATTAGAAAAATATATAAATTTAATAAGGGTATTACCCCTAAAAACATTATGTTATAACAAGATCCTTGATCAAATTGTGAAATATTTGTTATATTAAATGTTTTAACTATTGGCGTGTGCTTCACCATAGTGGGAATGTAGAACCAAGGTCCAAAATTTTCTATAAATTTGGTTGGAATTATTGATAAAGTTCATCATAATGTTGATTTATGCTCTAGTTTGAAAATAATTATGGTTTGATGCACCAATTTTTCTAGCCATTCCTCGATGAAAATTAGCCTTCCTAGGACCAATTACTAGCCAAAGACTTACAAATATTTTTAGGATACACAACAAATGGATTGTAGTCTTTATCATTATGGTTTTGGGATTTGAATTTATAGAAGCTACAATTAGATATCGAGTGATCACTGCTATTTCTTCACACTTTGTGATTTCGTTACTAGACATTGGAGTTCTATAGGTTGATGGGTTGTTCCTAGTGGGTTTGTTTATTTAACATGATTGTCTAGAAGGCTTAGAGGATTTTTTCTATTACACACATTGGAGTGTGAATCCTTTCTCTAAGGGATATTCCATGCTTCCTAAATAAAGGAGATGATATAACCTAGCATCCTTTTGTGTAAAATTTCAAAAATGTCACTTTAGTGGGATATCATCAACTAGTCAGCGTGGGATATGATTTTTTGATGAATGATTTTTTATCATAATTCTTACAAATTTATGTGAATATTGCATTATACTACTAGCAAGATTTTGTTACTTTGTTACTTTCTTATGTACATTTTGCAAGCACCTTTATGTGTGCTACATTATCAAAGATATAAGTATTGACATGTACATATTTTTATTATTTCTATTGAAATTAGTTTTATATTATTACATCTTTATTCTATGGTATTTAAAGTAATATTTCAATAATGATCTTATCAATTTATTTTTATTAATATTCATAATTTAGTGGGATTATTATTCATTGAAGAAAATATGGAACTTCCACATGGATTAATGTCATATGTACCATGAAAATCTTTAAAAGATTCAAAATTAAGTTCCCCCTCAAGTCTGAAGTGAGCAAAATGATTGATTTCATAACTTGATATTGAGAATTGCATAAAGTATGGCACATGTTTTCATTTTATTCATTCTTGTAATTCCACAAGATTTTTCTTTATTAAAGAAAACATGGTTGCAAATATTTAGATTAACACTATATGTACATCCAAAGTGAGTGATTTGATAAATTGATATTGAAAACTACACAACGTACTATACATGATGGTGCCATGAATCTAGTTATCAATTGAAATAAGATTTGTAATAGATTTCATATCATTTGAGTGTCATGCTTGTTAGCTTGAGGCACAATCTACATGTAGCTAGATGTTAAATCGTAAGTGTAATTAGCTCTCACACAATTAAATTTGGTTACTTAGTGCAAAAAATAAATTATTTCTCACATGAATCACGAGTAAATAGGTATGGTGAGCTCCACTAAAATAACTCTTAGAATCTTAAAATTCCATAAAATGGCTATACTTTTAAGTGGAATGTTCTAAATTCTGATATGCATTTCATTTTGCAAGTTTAATAGGGAAAAAGATGATGTTGTGGTATTATTGTGGATACTCTAAATTATCCCACCTCTGGTTATGTAGTTACAGAGTAAAAGAGAGACAATTTTCCTTCAAACTTAGTATGGGTCAAATTGGAAAGAAATTGATCTAGTTCATCTAACCCTTGAGCCAAGTTTTGAACCAAGATGTGGAGCTCTGATGGAGATAAGTGCTTTCATAGTGAGTGCAGCCACATAAGTATTTTAATCTTGTTCTCATTGAAATCTAGCAAGTTTTGATACTCTATTTTGATAGAGTCCCTCAAAGAGGAACTATGGACTTTTAAGTTCATTATGTGCTTTCCTAGTTCCTTGGAGCTACTCGAAGATGGTGGTAGTAGATTTACTACCCCTTATATTCTAAATAATTCCAATTGGTAACCAAGATAGGTACATTTTCTATATAAATAGCTTCCCTTTTCCTAGCATAGTAGACAAGCCCTATGTATTTTTAAAGTCATTTTGGGTTGTTCTAGTGGGTCAAATTGAGAAAATTATGAAATATCATTTATATTAAATGTTTTAACTATCAACTTGCGCTTCACCATAGTGGGATGCATAAAAAAGGCATAATTTTTTTTCATAAATGTAGAACCATAGTGGTGGATTTGAGGTATCATTTTAAATCATGAGCATGGTTGGCAAGCCTTGTAGTTTGAGAATATGATCTGCCTCATATAACAACACTACCAACTTAGAATCAATTGTTTCTAATGTAAATTCACATGTGTCATTTATGCAAGAGCTTGCATGCTCTACTCATCTTTAGAAAGCTATGTAACATTGTAATTTAATTGTTAGTAAAAATAAAATAAATGGTTGTGTGTTTAGTATCTATTCAAATTACAAGTAATTATAATTAATGTTGTTTTTTTGATAAAAGGCCGGACTCCTATATATATTTATAAAAGATGTACAAAATTATATATTAAGATCCTTTGTCTCTCATCAACCAAATTCAACCCTTAACCCTCCTATTCAGCCTAGACATTAACATATCAATTTATTCTTTTATCCCATAATCCCCAAAAAATACAAACATCACCATGTTTCATTTGCAAAAATCATTACATAACTTGAATACTATTCATCATATCACTTTACTAACTAAAAACCAAAAATTTTCAATTTTTAGCCCATATTCTACAAAAAGTAGATTCCTTCAATTAACTACTCTTCCATATAGTTGATTGCTACCACATTCTCATCTTGTTTTTCTTCAATATCATGGACAAAAGATTACACAGGAGGCACTATGTTCAAGTTCAAGTCCATATTGTTACCATCACCTTGACCAAAGTATTGTCAAGAACCAACTTGTAGGACATCCCTTTGTGGCACAACAACTTGTATACCAAACCCCTCTGGAGCAACTTCTTTTGGTTCAACCTTTGGTAGATTATCCTCTAGAATAACAAATTCTGGTGGATCGTGGCCATGGGTGGGTAAAACTAGAATTAAATTAACCCAGACTCATATCCTCTTGGCCAACTCAAACTCAATATCCACTACAAATTTGTTCAAAGTTGACAATATTTTTTTTTTTTTGATAGTCTTCTTAATTGCTATGTATATTTCCATGAAAGAAGGCTTGCATGAAAGGAAATGCCGAGGAAAGAGCCCCATATATATCTCTTCCCCTTCCACAAGTCATATCTCTAGCATGCTCTCAATAGGGTTTCATTTGGGAGATATTCCTCTTTCACTACTTTATTTGTAATGAATTCAATAGCCTTAAAGCTTTGCAGCAGGTCTAGTAAATTAGAGATGAAGATAGAAATAAGTTGGGAAGGAAAAATTAACCTGTTGGTTTTTGGATCTAAAATTTCTTTCCCAATAACCCTCTTCACAACATTCTTGAATTTATGAAAATGCCCTTTAAACAAAGTTGGAGTTCCATCTCATCAATTTCTTCTGAAAACGGTAATTCCCAATCAATTACTAGGATTGTCACTCTATAATTCCATGACACATACTCCATTTTCCTCTTCTGACAAGCCTTGCACCTTCTTTGGTTGAAATAGCCTTCTCCATAGATGGATTAAGTCTCCTATGACATACAAGTAGCCTTTGAAAGAACCTTCTTGAAGATATCTTCTTTCCAAAAGAAATGTCAATGTATGTGAAAGCCTCATTGAAATTAAATAAATGCATTTTTTCACACATTTCTCTCTAAAAACCATGCCTTGAAACTATTGTTCTAACCCCTTTGCTCCTTCCCAACCATATGAAATCAGCTTTAGCACATGACATGAGATATGCCATTTAAATTCATAATGAATATGTTAGATGATAAGATAGGGAATTACACTCGCTTCAAACAAGTTAGCCTTTGCCAAAATTAGCTATGACCTGATCGCTAATTGTTTTAAAGCTAAATTTTTTCTTCTCATTTTCCCATACTGATGAAATGATAACAAGATAATCTTGCTTATATCACTAGAGATTTTATGCATTCACACACATTTAATCTATGCCATTAATAAAGAGAGTGTACCTACAAAAAGCAACAAACTTGATTAATGTTAAAAAATTGGCTTCTCACTACTGTCATTTGTTTGAAACATGTTGTTGTGACTAATCTTGCTTAAGCATGAGTCACATCCTCCTATCACTGACTTTTTTTTTAACGAAATCCCTTATTAACACTTGTTTGATGAATAGTGGTACACCTTAGCAATTCTCCAACTTTACAACTGGGCACATTTCAAATTGACGGGCTAGATTTAGAAGTTCCCTCCTTAACCAATATATCCATTAACTAAGGATATTCTTTGCCAAGGTCATAATCACCTAGAAATTCAAAATCCTTTCCATCACAACCCATATTCGCTAGTTTTTCAACCAACTTATTCCCCTCTCTATATATGTGATAAATTTGAATTTATTGGAATGACTCCATCAACAACCAAATTTTATTAAGTATATACCTTAATCTCTAATTATGAATCTTTTTTTCTTTGCAAGCATTAATTATTAAAATAGAATCTCCCTCAATGTGTAACTTACATATATCAATCCTTCTTGTTAACTGCAATCCTTGAATCAATATTTTTTCTTTTGCAATGTTGTTAGTATCATTAGGCAATTATAATTCTTTAGATGCTAGCAAATAGCCTTTCCAATCTCAAATAGAAACCCCTACCCCCAACAAGCTCAGATTCCCTCTTGATGAGCCATCAAAATTTAGCTTCGAAAAATCCTTTGTTGGGGGTTGCCAACATATTTTTCTTCTATCAATATTTAAATGAGATGGTTAAAATTGAGCACCTTTAAATGGCAAAAAAATATATTCCTAGTTTTGAAGAATCCAATCATCCTAGGTAGTATACAAGGAGGGTATATTTTTGTGACTTTGAACATATGTATTAATTACTTCTAAGATGGATTTCTCAATTTTGCACTTAATCATTAATTTAATTTTTATGTATTGATTCTATAATCCTCTCAAGATTGTTAAATTTGAGAGGCCGCTTACCATAGTGGATATTAAATACCATTTCAATGAGGCTTGCACCCACTTCCCGATTGTTATCCAGTTTGAGGAATAATGATAGCATGGAAATAGTATCTTGAACCATGGTTTAAAAATTCCCAAATCATAAAGAGGCTTATAATTATTTTTGAATAAGCTACCATTACTATCCTATACTATTTTAATTATAAAATTAGTTTTCTCCCCTTTATCAACTGCTTTATAATCACTATCAAGCTTTTCTAGGTCAATATGGATGTTTCATAATTCTTCAATTGTAAACCCCAACACATTTCAAAAATATTTTGCACTAATGGATAACATTTCTTCTTTGCTATCTTTATTAATAATTACTCTTTTGTTATCATCATAATTGTGGGTGTAGACCATAATAAATTTTGGGCAAGGGAAAATCTGATGTAACATCATGTGTACTTGCACCTAAAGGAAGTTCAAATATTATGCTAATAGAAAAATATATGTATGTTAATATGTTATAGACTATGTGTTTGTGCATGGATAGGCCACAAGTTGAAAGTTATAGTTGCATGTTGCTAGATTAAACAATTAATAATAAGTGCTAAATAATAAAATGAAATAAAATTAGAAAAATATAGTTTCATCCTGTAAGAAATTAAGTATTATCTATTTATGAAATATTTGCATTCAGATTTAAAACATAAAGCAATAAAAATGAAAAAAATAAAGTTTCCATTAAATTGACAAAAAACAGTAAAAATGGTAATAGAGTGTTTTTAAATCAATATTTATCTAGCTTTTATGCGATAAGTGATATTTTGGAGGCTTTAGCCTTTTACTTATATTTTGGATGCTTTTACCATTAAATGGTAGTAGTTTTACCATTAAATAACACTCTTGCTATGGTTTGGTAAAATATTGTCACTCTTGCTAGGGTTTGTACTTTGCTAAAATGTTTCTTCAAGTTTATATGCAAATTTAGATGAAAATGCCACCTACACTTTATTTTTTATTTTTCGTTGACCTACTCCCTCAGTTCTTGGTGTCATTAGTCATTTTATTATGTCCTTTGCAATGTTAAGTTACTAGCCCCTTGATCTTCTCCTAGCGCTCAATTAATAAGAATATTTTGCATGTTCTTAATTAAATGGCTTAAGTGAGCCCACACTTAATGTATGGTTCCCATCACTTATTATGCATTTTTCGTTAATTCACATGAAGTATTTTATTGAGTGGAACACACGTGGAGCTGTGAAAATGTTGAAACTTGACTCCCTTTTCTTGGTTTTCTTTCAGCATGATTCTTGACTCTGTAGATAGTTTTTAAAAGTTAAGTTAATTTACATGGAACTATAGAAATAGCATAGGTGTCAATGACATGCTTTTAAAGGGATTTTGAGGGGTCATTGAATGATTCAAGAATATATATATGTGACCCATGGAATTGTAGAATAAGAACATGTGGACTCATCTTAATGTTTCTAATGGGGTTTCTATTGAAGGCTAGGAATGTGAGCAAATGACGAAACATGGAAAATTATGTAGGTAGGTGGGCTGATTTAAGAAGATCTATAGATGTGACTCACAAAACCATAAAATAAGGACACATGGAATCACCTCAATATATCCAATGGGTTTTCTATCAAAGGCTAAGATTAATGGCAATGCAATAATGAAACATCACATAATTTCATGAGGATTCTATATCCTAGCACATGCAATGTTTAAAACAAATTTAACACAAATGTTTATATCATAACTTACTCAATTGTTTGATGAATATTTGATGGATGGCTATAGTTGAATTTTGAAATGAAATGCAGAGAGCACTAG
>CM021101.1:686385956-686397236 GCA_007115665.2 Sequoiadendron giganteum | reverse complement strand
CATGCCCATGGTGGAGAATCTAGTGTAACTCACATTTCCACTAGTGGAAATAGTATTGGTAGCAGTACTAGTAGTGGTCAACACATGTCCTACAACAAAAAATTATACACAAGAGGCCAATAGTACAAGATACTACACAAACACCCAATGATCAAGGTATATTGAAAAGGCAAAGGATTGTGACAAGTTGAATTCCAACTACTAGTACCAGTAAAACTACCTTAATTTCCACCCCAAAGGTATTATTTTTAGGCATTCCTCCAGTTAGTGTGACTATAACAATAATGGTTAATCCTTGGCCTTGGGCTTGATCTCAGATATTTGGATATGTTCCCATGACTGCAAGTACTCCTTCGCTATTCAAGAATTCCATTAGTTTGGCATCCCTAAGTTATGATTACAATGATGGTTTTAAAAAGAAATCACAAATATATAAAAAAGAAAGGAATCAATTGATGGAGATTTTGTCTACTATAAATTTAATGCTCGCAACAACCAGTGTATTACCCATATTTGACCCAAATAAAGAAATCATGGAATACATGTTTATTATTACCAAAGTTCAAAATAAATGAGAGAATTAGATCGATCACTTTGAATTTTAGGTTGAATTTTTCCAATTATATTTTTCTAGATATAAAAATTCTGGAAAAATTAATGTATCAAAGAAGAACAATGAATTGGTATACATATCGCTGTTACAGAAAGAGATATTAGATTTTTTTGCAGATTCAAATAGAAAAATTTTAGGTGCACCTAGAAAACAAGAAAGAAAAGAGGAAAGAAATAGATAACAAGAGCAATGGATTAGAAAAAGGAATAAAAATATTTTCCTCTACATCTACAAGCAATGAGAATAAAAATAATAATGTGCAATTGAATGAATTAAAGCAAATGTTAGATGAGAGAAAAAAGAAATAAGATGATGAAAATTCTACTACATAAATATTAAAACAAACATGATGAAAGAAAAATATTGGAAAACAAAATTGGAAGAAGAGAAAAAAAATAGTGAAAGATTTCCAAAAAAGTGGAGGGAAGCAAAAATTTAAATAAACTCTTGCAAAATAAGTTAACAACATTTTGCAGAGAAACAATGAGGCATATGATAAAAAAAGATCTAGGAGGAAATAATGTAGAGGATTGGTCATTTGTGTTAATTATTTCAATGTATTGATGATTTGATAGTACATAATAGGGAGCTCACAAAATATGTAATAGACAATAAAAATGTGATTTCAATAGAGAAAAATACAAATAAATTTTATGAACAATCTACAAAGCCAGTGACAATGAATTAAAATCAAAAGTAATTAATGATTGGATTGATGCCTCAATGAAGGTGTCATCTATCATTCAAAAGTTTTTCAGAATATGTGAAATAGAGAAATTTCTAGATCAAGCTTAAAAAAAGATGAAGATAGATAAAAAGGTAAGAAAATTGATAGAGATTTGTTTGCCAAAGGATTTTGACACAATTGAGTGATTCTTTGAAAATGATAATTTCAAAAATATGGAGGGTACAAGAAATATTTATTTGGACCAATTTTCTCAAAACCTAGATGAGGTGAATTAATTGGATTCTACCAAAACACTAATAACCTTGAATGCAACTTTAATTGAAACATTCAAGTCAAATTCCAATTTGAATCATGATTTAAAAAAAAAAAATTAATTCAAACACTATCATTTACAAAAAATAACACTTCCATTAAATGAATAGTGGTGCATGCTACAAAAGATGATAGAATAATTTGATAATATGATTCTCCAACTTAGGTCTTTGCCAAGTTGTCTTTGAGAAAGACTTTACATTGCCTCTATGTATTCCTTAATTTGAAAATCAATATAAAACTCAAATTCATTAATGTGTTCAACTATCTATATTATTTTCTTTCGCAATTGAAGATAATCTCTAGTTTGTGCTACTATATACATAATGAAAAATTAAACGATTACTAATGTTCATTATTGAATATGCTATTGTTCTGAATATATTATTAATCATTGAGTTGAGTGATCAATCACTAAGTAAATGTAAAACTTAGCAGTGTGACACAATTAATATATGAAATTATTAATAACATGTTAATTTATTCAATCTAATTCATAATTTGAAAATTTATGGAATATAATTTAAAATATAGGGCCAATAATATCCCTCTTGCATGATTTTCAAGGCATTAGTCTCGGCGGATAATTGTCCACCCTCAAGAATTTTATGGAATTCCTTAAGAACCCTTTCTGCATGTGGCTTATCTAAACATCAGAGCAAGACACCATCATAATTTCTCTTAAATAAATCCCCTTCAATTAATACATACCTAGTGCCTTGTAGTTGGTAGTATTGCCTTTTGTGGAATGGAAGGTTGGTTGAGTACTACCCCTTTTGCATATATTATGTTTGATCTGCCAACTAGAACTCATCCGACTTAAACTAATTTGAGTATACTTGACTGATCTCCTTCTTAGCTTCAGAACTTGATTCTTGTGCAAGATACTCATAGAGACCTCTTCCCCGAACTAGCTTAGTTGGTCTGATGTACACATCATACTCTAGGATCTTGGTGATCCAATTGGCCCTCTTCTTGGTTATCTCTCCTTCAGTAATATATCCCCCTACACTAGGATGATAAATCAAGATGGTAATTCTTTTGGCTGACACCAAGTGTCAAAACGTTTTTAGTCTTTTAACAATGGAAAAAGCCTGATTTTTGATAAATTTATACCTGGTTTCATAACCCTTAATAGTTCTTGAGTGAAACATGATAGTATGCTCTTTGTTATTCTCTTCATCCTTTTGAGTGAGCATAGAAGCTACGCTATGTTGACCGTTGTATACATAGAGCAATAAATCCTTAGAAAATTCTGAGTTAGCCAACACCGGAGTAGCGAAGACAGCTATCTTTATCTACTCAAAAGCCACTTTTCCCTTAGAGTTCCATTTAAACATTAAGTTCTTCTTGAGCATCAGTGTGATAGGTCTTGTGATGCTCACGAAGTCTAAAATGAACCGACTGACAAAGTTAATCTTCCCTAGGAAAGATTGCATCCCTTTCTGATTCACTGGTAGGGGTATCTCCATTATAGATCTTACTCTTTCAAGATCTATTGCAATTCCCTCTCTGGATACTACAAAACCAAGTAACTTACCTTGGGGTACTCCAAAAACACATTTTTTGGGATTTAAATAAATCCAAAACTGTTGACACTTTTGGAAACCCTATTCTAGATGGTCAAAATGATCATATTTTGACTTTGAAAAGATCATTAGGTCATCCAGATAATTTAGAATGATCAAATTGATCAATCCTTTGAAAGCAATATCCATTGCTCACTGAAAATTTTCACCAGCATTTGAAAGTACCAAGGGAATTTTTTCATTTGCAAAAATTCCCCACATGGTGGTAAACATCATTTTATGTTGGTAACCTCCTTTTACATATACTTGGTTGTACCCTGAGAAACCATCAAGCAATGAAAATATCTCTAATCCAACCATGGTCTACAAGATTTTCTCCATTGACGGTAAAGGGTAGTGGTCTTTCAATGAAGCTTTATTAAGATTTTGGAAATCAACACAAAGCCTAATGTCACCATTCTTCTTCCGAAGTGGTACTAGATTAGATACCCAAGTGGAGTTCTTAATCAGATATATGATTTAGGACTCAATCAATCTTGTGAGCTCTTGCACCATCAACACCTCTACCTTTGGATTGACCAACATTTTCTTCTATTAGACATGCTTTGATCCTTCCACCAAGTCAATGTATGTTGAATTATGCCAAGATCATATCCTCTAAGATCATCATAGGTCCCAGTTATAGCTTCATCATATCTAGAACACATCCCTTAGCCTTTCCTTAGCTTCCCACGAAACATTCCTTCTGACTTTTAGCTTTCTATCATTTCTGACATTGAGCTCTTTATAATCCTTTTCATCTATAGTGAAAATTTGTTTTCTATTCCTTACGTCTTCACAATCGAAAAAAAATTCAAGGGAGGTTAAACCTCGATAGATTATATTCCCTTTTAACTAGATAACTTGCTTTTCAAGAGGTTGGGCTCTTGGTTGTGAATAGTTGAAAACTCCTTCTAACTTCTATATGAAGGTGGCGATCTAAGTATCATATTCAAACACTTGCTAGTTTTGATCATTGTCATGGATTGGCAGTCAAATGATGATCTATATTGCATTCTACTTTATAGTCAAATTGGGAACTGGTTCAAACTATGAATCGATTGAGGCTATTCGTTTAGCTACACTATCTTGGGATGGGGGATTACTTGCACATTAAAAGCTTCAAATACCTCAACCAAATCCCATATCCGATTTCTATATGACTTCATTCTTATATTTTTAGTAGCCGCTTACCCACAAACCTAGCTCATAATCAGCTCAAAACCTCTAAATTCCTACAACCTCTTTACACCCATTTGTTCGGTAAGAATCAAACTATGGATCAAGGCTTCATATTTCACGTCATTATTAGAGCATGAGAATTGAAAATGATAGGTTGTGAGGGTCTTCAATCCTATCAGGGATAGTAATCAGAATCCTACTTTGGAACTAACTTTGCATTTGGTGCCATCAAAGTATAAGGTCCATAGATGGTTATTTGTCGGATAATGATTTTCCTCCTGATTCTTCATCAATTTTGGATAGATCAAATTATCATCGAAGATGATGTATATGCCTAGTCTCATGGCATGGAAATTGTTGAATGGGTCATAATAGATAAACTGGTTGAGGAGGACCTCCTCTTCTAGAGTTCGATCACTTGTGTCTTCTTTGTCCTCCAACATCTCTACACAATATACCTCCTATTTTGAGAAGGAGGTATGTGCTACTTTAGAACATAAGACTGCATTGTCTGCTATATGTTCAAGGTGGAAAGATTTAGATAGGATCTTCATCTTCACCCCATGTTTGGTTCTCAATATTAGATGGGACCAGTCAAGTGCCAAGTATCTGCTAGGCTTTGCAGTGAAATCTCTGGAAAGACACATCCTAAAGACTGGGGGAGTTTCTATCACCACTACTTCTTCTAAGACTATCTGGTTGAAGCATGAAAAGAGGGTTAAAGAAAAATATTTTATCCGACCAATAGTCAAAACCTTCTTTCCTTCTAATTGCATGATTCCCTTCTCAACGGGCTCATACTTAAGCATCGAGACATCAACCACTTGCTTTGCAATGCCCATTGTACTAGCTCCCAAATCAATCATATTATTATGCAAAATTTTATCTCCCACAATCAATCTTAAAAAGAAAGGTGTGGGCTTCGGCTTGCTTACCTCCTTCTCTTTTCCATTGCCCGTGTCATTTGTATAAGTTATAGATTTTTGAGCTTGAGGGTCTAACGCAAGTCCTTTATCTTTAATTTGGTCACATGGTAGAGTTGTATTTGTTTGCAATCTTTGTTCCTTATTGTTGGTGTAGATAAATTCTTGTACCTAGTTAATTCATTACTAGGGGACTTATTTATACATGTTAAGTTTACTTAGGTCCTAGGAAGGAATATTTCTAGAAGGTGTATGTTGTCATTAGTTGTTATCTTATCTTTTGACAACTACTACATGTGACCTAGGCAAGTGTGATTAGTTGTCTCATGTCATATGATTAAGACACTTGTCATAATCCTATGAAATCTTGTATCTCACCTTGGCTATATAACCAAGGGGTCTCTCTCATTTGTACAATCATCTCATAACATTGAATCATATTGATAAGAATACTAATTATTCTTGTCACATTCTATTCTCTCTTTTGGTGCTTTCCATTTGGTCTCAATATCCTGGCAGCCATAGCCAATTCTATTATAGTATCACATCTAGTTGGGTCCCATTGGAGAGTCTTTTTCTAAAGAGAGATACTAGATTTGGGGGTGTTCCAATTTTGGCTCTTTATTGCAAGTTCAAATTAGAGCTTGGTGGTGCAAATCTAAGCTCACCATTGTGTCTGAAAGATTTGAGGAAGTTGATGTTTCCTTTTGATTTTTCCAAATCGAAAATACAAGGCCAAATCTATGAGGGTTTGAAGTTGAAAAGTGGTTGCCAAAGCCAAAAGGTAGCTGCATTTTTGGAGCATTTTGGATCAAATCCGACCCTGCCATCACGTTGAGAAGGGCCAAAAACCCTATGATCAAATGCCAAATCATCCAAATCAGACCAGTTGTTTGGTGAGGAAATTCCTTTTTGCCTAGAAGCCGTGCAACCCCCAGAATGCCATCATTGCATTGACGGTACAGATTTTTAAAATTAAAATATATTCTTCCATCAATTTTATTTTAAATTTTTCAATAAAAAATTATACCAATCGAAAAGCTTTTTTTAGAAAAAAATGTTTTTATTTTATAATAAAATAAAATAAAAACAAAATTCTTAAGGGTCAAGGGTACAAGTCCACATACCTGACCTTGTACCCTACGATATCACCTTCTACAACGGTTGCCACGTGGAGAAGTGGCCCTCACTACACCCACGGGCTCCCCATAACCAATTGACACCATTCAGAAAAAACTTACGAAGCTCAAGAAAATTGGCAGCAAAATCACATCAGCCGGCTAAATCCAACAAATCCCGGTGGATATTTAATCGCAGAGAATATTCCTTGAGAATATTTAGTCAAAATATTATGAGAATATTCAACAAGAATATTGCATCATAAATCATATTCTATTAGAAGGGCGAATATTCTTTTGATAGGCCATAGGCTGTCAAATTTGTCATAGTGATTTGCTGACGTCAGAAATACGTCAGCATTTTCTAAAAAAATTGCCCCCCTCATGGTTTGATTTTTCAGTTTTGTAGGCAAACTTCAGAGGCCCATAACTTGAGTTCACGACCTCCTTTTTCCAAGACTTTTTTATTTATTTCAGATAATGTTTCATGCTCTTTGCAGTGGTACAATTAGTTTTTGGTTTTGGTGTTTGGTTTTTCCAGAAATTGCAGATTCTCATAGGTGTTGTTGCTTTATCCTCATTTTGGGAACTTCGGGAGCTCCTATCTTGCTCCTACGATAACATTTTTGGGTGCTATTTTTTTAGAAAGTGCATGATTTTTTGTGTACTTCTCAGTGGTGTGATCATATTGATCTCATTTGTACCAAAAAAATTACTTGATTTTTTGGCCTATTTTTGGCATTTGCATGTACCAAGATCAAAGACCACTTTGTTTTTTTTGGCAAGTACCAATAGTAAACGCACTAAATATAAAGTGCCAAATAAAATATTTCTTAGGGTGATTTCATGATTTCTTGATTTGGGGGGGTAATATTGTAGTGGTTGGTTGCATTCTTTTGCTTGGTTTGTGTTCTTGCAATGGGGAAATCACAAATTGAACTCCTAACTCCACATAATTATGCTACATGGAGAAAATCAGTATGGAACTATCTCATGATGAAATATCTAATAGGTCATCTAAAGGACACCATTCAAAAACCTACTAATGCTAAAGAACTGGAAAAATGGGAGATTGATCACAAGAAAACACTTGGATGCATATGTTCATTAGTATCATTTGATTTGCAATTTCATATTGAATCATGTAAAACACCTAAAGAGACTTGGGAGACTTTTGAAAAATTGTATGGTAAAATAGATAAGATTAGGGGATATCAGATTGATAATGATTTGATGAATCTTGATCCTAAAAGTTTTGTCCACATCCAAGACTACATCTCAAAAATCAAGCAACTAAGAACACATTTGAAAGAATGCAACATTGATAAAGAGGATTTACAATTGATTCTGAATGTGTTATCCAAGCTTGGTCCTGAGTATTTTGTATTTTTTTCTATCTTTCATACTCATCAACTTTCTATGGGAGCATCATATGTTGATCCTAAGTTTGATGACTTTAAAAAACTCCTAATCCAAGAGGAAGCTAAGTTAATGAACATGGGTATAATAAATTCTTTCAAGCCACATGCATTGGTTTCTAGTGAGTCAAAGGTATATAAAGAATCGGGGAATCTTGATAAGAAACAAAAGAAGAAAAAGAACAAGCCACATAAAGAATTGAAATCTTCAAAAATAGAATCATCAAAGAAGGAGAGGCCTTTTTGTGCATATTGCAAGAAGGATGGACATGAAGAAAATTATTGTTACAAGAAAGATATTGATGAGTTGAAAAATCTTCTCAAAAGGAATCACATTGATTTACCTTCTAGAATGTCTGAATCACCTCCTTCTTAAAAATAGTCTAAAAATGAAAAAGCTCAAGCATCTACATCAGGATATAAAGGACAATCTCTTTGTGATTTTTTAGGTCCAGGATCAGGGAGATGACTTCTAGATTCAAGAGAATCTCATCATATGGCATCTTTGCAATCTATCTTCTCTTCATTTCAGCCTTGTTTTATGTCTCCTATCTTGATGGGTAACAATACATACATGAGTGTAATTGGGAAGGGATCTATTAGTTTTGGGGACAACACTTTCCAGGATGTCTTGTGTGTTCCTCATTTCATGAACAATCTTCTTTCCATATATCATATTACACATGGTGGAAATGGGAGAACTATGGAGTTCACACCTGATTCAGTCATCATTCGAGACTTGGAGAGTAGAGAGAACATTGCTACTAGGGTGGTTGATCATTCATCTAGGTTGTATACCTTTTTAAATTTTGCTTCTGATAGTGACATTGTTCCTTCGACTGTTGATCAGACTTCTAACATGAAATATGAATCAAAGGAGACATTTGGATTCTTGAGCTTGGGATTTATCACATCAAATCTAGTTCTTGAGTCATGTATTTCATATCCTCCATCTACTATTGTAGTTAATTATACTTATGATTCCACAGTTTTGGTTCCTTGTGATTCAGTGTAGTAGGACACACATAGTCTTCCAAATATGGCTACTTTGGATGGCTTCTTTGTAGAAGTTGATAGAACTCAACCTCACAGTCCTCAAGAATCACTTGCAAGCAATCACCTATCACATGCAACAGATATTCAGAACAAACAATAATGGATGTTTTGTAAACCCTCAAAGAAAAATTATGTGCAAGCATAAACCAAAAATAATTATTGAATGATCTAATAATTACAATGTGATCAATCCTTATGAGGAGATCAAGAAAACCAAAAATTAGGAAACCCTAGTGTGCACAATTAATAATTAATAAATAATTATTAATGTGCCTAAGTTTAGCTTTAGAAACCTAAAGGAATAAGTGACTTAATTAATTAACCAATATGATTAAATTAATTAAGTATAATAACTTATTACTCTAACAGCCCCCCTTAAGATGAACTTAGGGAGTAGCTAAAACACTAGAAAAATGATGCATGAAAGAAAAGATGGGTCCTGACAACAAAGGCCTGATCAAGTACCCAAGTACAAATGCAATGCAAACTAAACTAACCTGGGTAAAGGAGAAAACCCAGTGGGACAAAACTCCTCCCCAAAATAGAAAGAAAAGAGAAACTAAGTGATGAAAGATGGAGGACTCCATAGACCCCCCAAGGACACCATCCATCACAAAGATACATGAAAGAACCCCTCTAGAAGAGAGGAAGAAAGAGACCACATATCCCCCCCAGAATGAAGTACCCCCAAAAGAACTGAAGAAACTGCATCTCTTGAAAGAAGTGAAAGGGAAGAGGATGAATGAAAGCAATCTCTGAAGGTGAAGTAGGTGTAGCCCATGATGTCTCCACAGAAGTAGGTGTGACCTCAACAAATGAAGAAGTCTAAGTGGGTGAAGACATAATAGGAACCTCCGAAGATGGATGATCAACTGGATCCTGCTACACTGGAATAGAAGAAACAACATTTGTAGTCATAGAAGTATCAACAACTACAACAGTAGGTGGAGGAGATGGAATGGATGGCTCAAGAGCAGGATCTAAAGTGAGAACTCCAATGTTCAAGTAACCAAATGTCTCCTTTGAATGATGATTCACACTAGAAGTGTGATGAATAGTTGTAGGAACAGAAGCACCATTAGTAGCAAAATATGCAAAGGAATACAACCGAGATGAGTGATCCACCACCCCAGTAGCAATAACTGCTCTACTCTCCAAGTCTCTGATGATAACTGAATTAGGTGTGAACTACACATACCTCCCATTGCCTCCATATGTGATCTAATATATAGAAAGAAGGTTGTTCGTCAAATGAGGAACAAACAAGACATCCTGAAAAGTGTTATCCACAAAAATAATAGACCCCTTCCTTGTAACACTCATGTATGTATTGTTTCCCATCAAAATAGGAGACATAGTGTGAGACTCAAAGGAAGTGAGCATAGTCTGTGTAGAAGTGATATGATGAGATGCTCCTAAATCTAGAAGCCATCTCACTGATCCAAGTCTCAAAGAAGCACAAAGAGCATGCCCCTTCATATCTGATGAAGTATGTAAACTGGTTGTGCCCCTATCATGCTGCACTGAAGAAGAAGAAGGAGGGGAAGGAGATGATGCAAACATCCTAGAAGGAAAATCAATCTGATGTTTTTGAAGAAGATTCTTCAGCTCATCAATGTCCTTGTAGAAATTATGTTCTGTATTTCCTTCTCTCTTGCAATATGCACATGGGCCCTTCTCCTTCCTAATTGATTTCCCCTTAGAAGAGGATGATGAATCTAAGGACTCCTTCTGCTGCTCATAAGATTTGAAATTCTTTTGTTTCTGTTTCTTTCCTTTTCCTTTAGAAGTCTTTTGATCTTTGGGCTCTTGTGATGCAATAAGTGCTTGTGATGAAGAGGGCTTCAATTTTCCCATATTTTCCAACTTGTCCTTCTCTCTAGTGAGAGAAGATGAAAAATCATCAAAAGAAGGCATAGTAAATCTAGTACCAAGTGCATCACTAGTAGCATAAAAGGTAGAAACAAAAACTGAATAATCTGGTCCAAGCTTAGAAAGAATTGACAATATCAATTGAGAGTCTTCCTTTTGAACACCACACTGTGACAATTGTAATGTAAGAGACTTGAGTTTGGTGAAAACTCTTGGATGTTGTCAAAATCCCTAGGATTTAAGCCAATAAGCTCATTCTCTAACTAAAATCCTCTCATAGTTGTAGGAGTTGAGAAAATACAACACGACAAACACCGAAGATCACCTACATGCAAATAACCTGTCACAAGAGAAGAGATGGAGACAAACAAGCAAAGGTTCTCTGAAAACTAAAAATGTATATATCAGAAAGAATGAGAGAATGAATTGATATGAAATACAATGGGATCAATCCTTATAAAAAGGAGATCATGCAAACCCTAATAAAACCCTAATAGAAGCCCTAATAGGATAACATTTAATAATTAATA
>CM021101.1:686330761-686385856 GCA_007115665.2 Sequoiadendron giganteum | reverse complement strand
TAACACTTCCATTAAATGAATAGTGGTGCATGCTACAAAAGATGATAGAATAATTTGATAATATGATTCTCCAACTTAGGTCTTTGCCAAGTTGTCTTTGAGAAAGACTTTACATTGCCTCTATGTATTCCTTAATTTGAAAATCAATATAAAACTCAAATTCATTAATGTGTTCAACTATCTATATTATTTTCTTTCGCAATTGAAGATAATCTCTAGTTTGTGCTACTATATACATAATGAAAAATTAAACGATTACTAATGTTCATTATTGAATATGCTATTGTTCTGAATATATTATTAATCATTGAGTTGAGTGATCAATCACTAAGTAAATGTAAAACTTAGCAGTGTGACACAATTAATATATGAAATTATTAATAACATGTTAATTTATTCAATCTAATTCATAATTTGAAAATTTATGGAATATAATTTAAAATATAGGGCCAATAATATCCCTCTTGCATGATTTTCAAGGCATTAGTCTCGGCGGATAATTGTCCACCCTCAAGAATTTTATGGAATTCCTTAAGAACCCTTTCTGCATGTGGCTTATCTAAACATCAGAGCAAGACACCATCATAATTTCTCTTAAATAAATCCCCTTCAATTAATACATACCTAGTGCCTTGTAGTTGGTAGTATTGCCTTTTGTGGAATGGAAGGTTGGTTGAGTACTACCCCTTTTGCATATATTATGTTTGATCTGCCAACTAGAACTCATCCGACTTAAACTAATTTGAGTATACTTGACTGATCTCCTTCTTAGCTTCAGAACTTGATTCTTGTGCAAGATACTCATAGAGACCTCTTCCCCGAACTAGCTTAGTTGGTCTGATGTACACATCATACTCTAGGATCTTGGTGATCCAATTGGCCCTCTTCTTGGTTATCTCTCCTTCAGTAATATATCCCCCTACACTAGGATGATAAATCAAGATGGTAATTCTTTTGGCTGACACCAAGTGTCAAAACGTTTTTAGTCTTTTAACAATGGAAAAAGCCTGATTTTTGATAAATTTATACCTGGTTTCATAACCCTTAATAGTTCTTGAGTGAAACATGATAGTATGCTCTTTGTTATTCTCTTCATCCTTTTGAGTGAGCATAGAAGCTACGCTATGTTGACCGTTGTATACATAGAGCAATAAATCCTTAGAAAATTCTGAGTTAGCCAACACCGGAGTAGCGAAGACAGCTATCTTTATCTACTCAAAAGCCACTTTTCCCTTAGAGTTCCATTTAAACATTAAGTTCTTCTTGAGCATCAGTGTGATAGGTCTTGTGATGCTCACGAAGTCTAAAATGAACCGACTGACAAAGTTAATCTTCCCTAGGAAAGATTGCATCCCTTTCTGATTCACTGGTAGGGGTATCTCCATTATAGATCTTACTCTTTCAAGATCTATTGCAATTCCCTCTCTGGATACTACAAAACCAAGTAACTTACCTTGGGGTACTCCAAAAACACATTTTTTGGGATTTAAATAAATCCAAAACTGTTGACACTTTTGGAAACCCTATTCTAGATGGTCAAAATGATCATATTTTGACTTTGAAAAGATCATTAGGTCATCCAGATAATTTAGAATGATCAAATTGATCAATCCTTTGAAAGCAATATCCATTGCTCACTGAAAATTTTCACCAGCATTTGAAAGTACCAAGGGAATTTTTTCATTTGCAAAAATTCCCCACATGGTGGTAAACATCATTTTATGTTGGTAACCTCCTTTTACATATACTTGGTTGTACCCTGAGAAACCATCAAGCAATGAAAATATCTCTAATCCAACCATGGTCTACAAGATTTTCTCCATTGACGGTAAAGGGTAGTGGTCTTTCAATGAAGCTTTATTAAGATTTTGGAAATCAACACAAAGCCTAATGTCACCATTCTTCTTCCGAAGTGGTACTAGATTAGATACCCAAGTGGAGTTCTTAATCAGATATATGATTTAGGACTCAATCAATCTTGTGAGCTCTTGCACCATCAACACCTCTACCTTTGGATTGACCAACATTTTCTTCTATTAGACATGCTTTGATCCTTCCACCAAGTCAATGTATGTTGAATTATGCCAAGATCATATCCTCTAAGATCATCATAGGTCCCAGTTATAGCTTCATCATATCTAGAACACATCCCTTAGCCTTTCCTTAGCTTCCCACGAAACATTCCTTCTGACTTTTAGCTTTCTATCATTTCTGACATTGAGCTCTTTATAATCCTTTTCATCTATAGTGAAAATTTGTTTTCTATTCCTTACGTCTTCACAATCGAAAAAAAATTCAAGGGAGGTTAAACCTCGATAGATTATATTCCCTTTTAACTAGATAACTTGCTTTTCAAGAGGTTGGGCTCTTGGTTGTGAATAGTTGAAAACTCCTTCTAACTTCTATATGAAGGTGGCGATCTAAGTATCATATTCAAACACTTGCTAGTTTTGATCATTGTCATGGATTGGCAGTCAAATGATGATCTATATTGCATTCTACTTTATAGTCAAATTGGGAACTGGTTCAAACTATGAATCGATTGAGGCTATTCGTTTAGCTACACTATCTTGGGATGGGGGATTACTTGCACATTAAAAGCTTCAAATACCTCAACCAAATCCCATATCCGATTTCTATATGACTTCATTCTTATATTTTTAGTAGCCGCTTACCCACAAACCTAGCTCATAATCAGCTCAAAACCTCTAAATTCCTACAACCTCTTTACACCCATTTGTTCGGTAAGAATCAAACTATGGATCAAGGCTTCATATTTCACGTCATTATTAGAGCATGAGAATTGAAAATGATAGGTTGTGAGGGTCTTCAATCCTATCAGGGATAGTAATCAGAATCCTACTTTGGAACTAACTTTGCATTTGGTGCCATCAAAGTATAAGGTCCATAGATGGTTATTTGTCGGATAATGATTTTCCTCCTGATTCTTCATCAATTTTGGATAGATCAAATTATCATCGAAGATGATGTATATGCCTAGTCTCATGGCATGGAAATTGTTGAATGGGTCATAATAGATAAACTGGTTGAGGAGGACCTCCTCTTCTAGAGTTCGATCACTTGTGTCTTCTTTGTCCTCCAACATCTCTACACAATATACCTCCTATTTTGAGAAGGAGGTATGTGCTACTTTAGAACATAAGACTGCATTGTCTGCTATATGTTCAAGGTGGAAAGATTTAGATAGGATCTTCATCTTCACCCCATGTTTGGTTCTCAATATTAGATGGGACCAGTCAAGTGCCAAGTATCTGCTAGGCTTTGCAGTGAAATCTCTGGAAAGACACATCCTAAAGACTGGGGGAGTTTCTATCACCACTACTTCTTCTAAGACTATCTGGTTGAAGCATGAAAAGAGGGTTAAAGAAAAATATTTTATCCGACCAATAGTCAAAACCTTCTTTCCTTCTAATTGCATGATTCCCTTCTCAACGGGCTCATACTTAAGCATCGAGACATCAACCACTTGCTTTGCAATGCCCATTGTACTAGCTCCCAAATCAATCATATTATTATGCAAAATTTTATCTCCCACAATCAATCTTAAAAAGAAAGGTGTGGGCTTCGGCTTGCTTACCTCCTTCTCTTTTCCATTGCCCGTGTCATTTGTATAAGTTATAGATTTTTGAGCTTGAGGGTCTAACGCAAGTCCTTTATCTTTAATTTGGTCACATGGTAGAGTTGTATTTGTTTGCAATCTTTGTTCCTTATTGTTGGTGTAGATAAATTCTTGTACCTAGTTAATTCATTACTAGGGGACTTATTTATACATGTTAAGTTTACTTAGGTCCTAGGAAGGAATATTTCTAGAAGGTGTATGTTGTCATTAGTTGTTATCTTATCTTTTGACAACTACTACATGTGACCTAGGCAAGTGTGATTAGTTGTCTCATGTCATATGATTAAGACACTTGTCATAATCCTATGAAATCTTGTATCTCACCTTGGCTATATAACCAAGGGGTCTCTCTCATTTGTACAATCATCTCATAACATTGAATCATATTGATAAGAATACTAATTATTCTTGTCACATTCTATTCTCTCTTTTGGTGCTTTCCATTTGGTCTCAATATCCTGGCAGCCATAGCCAATTCTATTATAGTATCACATCTAGTTGGGTCCCATTGGAGAGTCTTTTTCTAAAGAGAGATACTAGATTTGGGGGTGTTCCAATTTTGGCTCTTTATTGCAAGTTCAAATTAGAGCTTGGTGGTGCAAATCTAAGCTCACCATTGTGTCTGAAAGATTTGAGGAAGTTGATGTTTCCTTTTGATTTTTCCAAATCGAAAATACAAGGCCAAATCTATGAGGGTTTGAAGTTGAAAAGTGGTTGCCAAAGCCAAAAGGTAGCTGCATTTTTGGAGCATTTTGGATCAAATCCGACCCTGCCATCACGTTGAGAAGGGCCAAAAACCCTATGATCAAATGCCAAATCATCCAAATCAGACCAGTTGTTTGGTGAGGAAATTCCTTTTTGCCTAGAAGCCGTGCAACCCCCAGAATGCCATCATTGCATTGACGGTACAGATTTTTAAAATTAAAATATATTCTTCCATCAATTTTATTTTAAATTTTTCAATAAAAAATTATACCAATCGAAAAGCTTTTTTTAGAAAAAAATGTTTTTATTTTATAATAAAATAAAATAAAAACAAAATTCTTAAGGGTCAAGGGTACAAGTCCACATACCTGACCTTGTACCCTACGATATCACCTTCTACAACGGTTGCCACGTGGAGAAGTGGCCCTCACTACACCCACGGGCTCCCCATAACCAATTGACACCATTCAGAAAAAACTTACGAAGCTCAAGAAAATTGGCAGCAAAATCACATCAGCCGGCTAAATCCAACAAATCCCGGTGGATATTTAATCGCAGAGAATATTCCTTGAGAATATTTAGTCAAAATATTATGAGAATATTCAACAAGAATATTGCATCATAAATCATATTCTATTAGAAGGGCGAATATTCTTTTGATAGGCCATAGGCTGTCAAATTTGTCATAGTGATTTGCTGACGTCAGAAATACGTCAGCATTTTCTAAAAAAATTGCCCCCCTCATGGTTTGATTTTTCAGTTTTGTAGGCAAACTTCAGAGGCCCATAACTTGAGTTCACGACCTCCTTTTTCCAAGACTTTTTTATTTATTTCAGATAATGTTTCATGCTCTTTGCAGTGGTACAATTAGTTTTTGGTTTTGGTGTTTGGTTTTTCCAGAAATTGCAGATTCTCATAGGTGTTGTTGCTTTATCCTCATTTTGGGAACTTCGGGAGCTCCTATCTTGCTCCTACGATAACATTTTTGGGTGCTATTTTTTTAGAAAGTGCATGATTTTTTGTGTACTTCTCAGTGGTGTGATCATATTGATCTCATTTGTACCAAAAAAATTACTTGATTTTTTGGCCTATTTTTGGCATTTGCATGTACCAAGATCAAAGACCACTTTGTTTTTTTTGGCAAGTACCAATAGTAAACGCACTAAATATAAAGTGCCAAATAAAATATTTCTTAGGGTGATTTCATGATTTCTTGATTTGGGGGGGTAATATTGTAGTGGTTGGTTGCATTCTTTTGCTTGGTTTGTGTTCTTGCAATGGGGAAATCACAAATTGAACTCCTAACTCCACATAATTATGCTACATGGAGAAAATCAGTATGGAACTATCTCATGATGAAATATCTAATAGGTCATCTAAAGGACACCATTCAAAAACCTACTAATGCTAAAGAACTGGAAAAATGGGAGATTGATCACAAGAAAACACTTGGATGCATATGTTCATTAGTATCATTTGATTTGCAATTTCATATTGAATCATGTAAAACACCTAAAGAGACTTGGGAGACTTTTGAAAAATTGTATGGTAAAATAGATAAGATTAGGGGATATCAGATTGATAATGATTTGATGAATCTTGATCCTAAAAGTTTTGTCCACATCCAAGACTACATCTCAAAAATCAAGCAACTAAGAACACATTTGAAAGAATGCAACATTGATAAAGAGGATTTACAATTGATTCTGAATGTGTTATCCAAGCTTGGTCCTGAGTATTTTGTATTTTTTTCTATCTTTCATACTCATCAACTTTCTATGGGAGCATCATATGTTGATCCTAAGTTTGATGACTTTAAAAAACTCCTAATCCAAGAGGAAGCTAAGTTAATGAACATGGGTATAATAAATTCTTTCAAGCCACATGCATTGGTTTCTAGTGAGTCAAAGGTATATAAAGAATCGGGGAATCTTGATAAGAAACAAAAGAAGAAAAAGAACAAGCCACATAAAGAATTGAAATCTTCAAAAATAGAATCATCAAAGAAGGAGAGGCCTTTTTGTGCATATTGCAAGAAGGATGGACATGAAGAAAATTATTGTTACAAGAAAGATATTGATGAGTTGAAAAATCTTCTCAAAAGGAATCACATTGATTTACCTTCTAGAATGTCTGAATCACCTCCTTCTTAAAAATAGTCTAAAAATGAAAAAGCTCAAGCATCTACATCAGGATATAAAGGACAATCTCTTTGTGATTTTTTAGGTCCAGGATCAGGGAGATGACTTCTAGATTCAAGAGAATCTCATCATATGGCATCTTTGCAATCTATCTTCTCTTCATTTCAGCCTTGTTTTATGTCTCCTATCTTGATGGGTAACAATACATACATGAGTGTAATTGGGAAGGGATCTATTAGTTTTGGGGACAACACTTTCCAGGATGTCTTGTGTGTTCCTCATTTCATGAACAATCTTCTTTCCATATATCATATTACACATGGTGGAAATGGGAGAACTATGGAGTTCACACCTGATTCAGTCATCATTCGAGACTTGGAGAGTAGAGAGAACATTGCTACTAGGGTGGTTGATCATTCATCTAGGTTGTATACCTTTTTAAATTTTGCTTCTGATAGTGACATTGTTCCTTCGACTGTTGATCAGACTTCTAACATGAAATATGAATCAAAGGAGACATTTGGATTCTTGAGCTTGGGATTTATCACATCAAATCTAGTTCTTGAGTCATGTATTTCATATCCTCCATCTACTATTGTAGTTAATTATACTTATGATTCCACAGTTTTGGTTCCTTGTGATTCAGTGTAGTAGGACACACATAGTCTTCCAAATATGGCTACTTTGGATGGCTTCTTTGTAGAAGTTGATAGAACTCAACCTCACAGTCCTCAAGAATCACTTGCAAGCAATCACCTATCACATGCAACAGATATTCAGAACAAACAATAATGGATGTTTTGTAAACCCTCAAAGAAAAATTATGTGCAAGCATAAACCAAAAATAATTATTGAATGATCTAATAATTACAATGTGATCAATCCTTATGAGGAGATCAAGAAAACCAAAAATTAGGAAACCCTAGTGTGCACAATTAATAATTAATAAATAATTATTAATGTGCCTAAGTTTAGCTTTAGAAACCTAAAGGAATAAGTGACTTAATTAATTAACCAATATGATTAAATTAATTAAGTATAATAACTTATTACTCTAACAGCCCCCCTTAAGATGAACTTAGGGAGTAGCTAAAACACTAGAAAAATGATGCATGAAAGAAAAGATGGGTCCTGACAACAAAGGCCTGATCAAGTACCCAAGTACAAATGCAATGCAAACTAAACTAACCTGGGTAAAGGAGAAAACCCAGTGGGACAAAACTCCTCCCCAAAATAGAAAGAAAAGAGAAACTAAGTGATGAAAGATGGAGGACTCCATAGACCCCCCAAGGACACCATCCATCACAAAGATACATGAAAGAACCCCTCTAGAAGAGAGGAAGAAAGAGACCACATATCCCCCCCAGAATGAAGTACCCCCAAAAGAACTGAAGAAACTGCATCTCTTGAAAGAAGTGAAAGGGAAGAGGATGAATGAAAGCAATCTCTGAAGGTGAAGTAGGTGTAGCCCATGATGTCTCCACAGAAGTAGGTGTGACCTCAACAAATGAAGAAGTCTAAGTGGGTGAAGACATAATAGGAACCTCCGAAGATGGATGATCAACTGGATCCTGCTACACTGGAATAGAAGAAACAACATTTGTAGTCATAGAAGTATCAACAACTACAACAGTAGGTGGAGGAGATGGAATGGATGGCTCAAGAGCAGGATCTAAAGTGAGAACTCCAATGTTCAAGTAACCAAATGTCTCCTTTGAATGATGATTCACACTAGAAGTGTGATGAATAGTTGTAGGAACAGAAGCACCATTAGTAGCAAAATATGCAAAGGAATACAACCGAGATGAGTGATCCACCACCCCAGTAGCAATAACTGCTCTACTCTCCAAGTCTCTGATGATAACTGAATTAGGTGTGAACTACACATACCTCCCATTGCCTCCATATGTGATCTAATATATAGAAAGAAGGTTGTTCGTCAAATGAGGAACAAACAAGACATCCTGAAAAGTGTTATCCACAAAAATAATAGACCCCTTCCTTGTAACACTCATGTATGTATTGTTTCCCATCAAAATAGGAGACATAGTGTGAGACTCAAAGGAAGTGAGCATAGTCTGTGTAGAAGTGATATGATGAGATGCTCCTAAATCTAGAAGCCATCTCACTGATCCAAGTCTCAAAGAAGCACAAAGAGCATGCCCCTTCATATCTGATGAAGTATGTAAACTGGTTGTGCCCCTATCATGCTGCACTGAAGAAGAAGAAGGAGGGGAAGGAGATGATGCAAACATCCTAGAAGGAAAATCAATCTGATGTTTTTGAAGAAGATTCTTCAGCTCATCAATGTCCTTGTAGAAATTATGTTCTGTATTTCCTTCTCTCTTGCAATATGCACATGGGCCCTTCTCCTTCCTAATTGATTTCCCCTTAGAAGAGGATGATGAATCTAAGGACTCCTTCTGCTGCTCATAAGATTTGAAATTCTTTTGTTTCTGTTTCTTTCCTTTTCCTTTAGAAGTCTTTTGATCTTTGGGCTCTTGTGATGCAATAAGTGCTTGTGATGAAGAGGGCTTCAATTTTCCCATATTTTCCAACTTGTCCTTCTCTCTAGTGAGAGAAGATGAAAAATCATCAAAAGAAGGCATAGTAAATCTAGTACCAAGTGCATCACTAGTAGCATAAAAGGTAGAAACAAAAACTGAATAATCTGGTCCAAGCTTAGAAAGAATTGACAATATCAATTGAGAGTCTTCCTTTTGAACACCACACTGTGACAATTGTAATGTAAGAGACTTGAGTTTGGTGAAAACTCTTGGATGTTGTCAAAATCCCTAGGATTTAAGCCAATAAGCTCATTCTCTAACTAAAATCCTCTCATAGTTGTAGGAGTTGAGAAAATACAACACGACAAACACCGAAGATCACCTACATGCAAATAACCTGTCACAAGAGAAGAGATGGAGACAAACAAGCAAAGGTTCTCTGAAAACTAAAAATGTATATATCAGAAAGAATGAGAGAATGAATTGATATGAAATACAATGGGATCAATCCTTATAAAAAGGAGATCATGCAAACCCTAATAAAACCCTAATAGAAGCCCTAATAGGATAACATTTAATAATTAATATAATTATTAAATGTCACTTTATGCAAACTAACATGAAATCTTAAGAAGGGAATAAGGGTCTTAACTTAATTATGTTGATTAAGTTACCTTTATTCCCTTCTTAAGATTTCACGTTAGTTTGCATAAAGTGACATTTAATAATTATATTAATTATTAAATGTTATCCTATCAGGGCTTCTATTAGGGTTTTTCCTATTAGGATTTTATTAGGGTTTGCATGATCTCCTTTTTATAAAGATTGATCCCAATGTATTTCATATCAATTCATTCTCTCATTCTCTCTGATATTAATTATTATTGTGCAAGCCAAGGGTTTTCCTTTTTAGGGTTTTCATCTATATATGGTTGAAAACTATCTTTTGTATCATTATTCATTTTACATTTTCAGGTGAATACATTGCTCCACATTCTTGAGCATTTCCTTTGTTGCTTCTCTTTGCTTAAGGCAAACATGGGTCCCGGCAACTAGGCCAGATCAGGTATCCAAATACAACCAAATCTTTGTAAAGAGGTGAAATAGAGAAAACCTCATGGGAAAAAGCTCTACTCCAAAAAAAAGATGCAGAACGCCAAAAAGAAGAACATCACTGAAGCAGAATAAGCTGCAAACAACTGTCGAAAGATGACTACTATGGTGCTAAAGAACCTCTATTGAAGATAGGATGATCAAGAACAAGAAGACAACAATCTGCATAAGTGCCCATATGACACTTCTCGAATCAGATGGCAAACAAAGGCAAACACTTGGAACGAAGATACATATGGCACAAGAACCAATAGTCTGAAACACCAATCAACAGAGAATGGAAGATCCCTTCCAAGGTAGAACCAAAGAAGAATTAGCACAAACAATATAATAACCCCCCCATAATGCTGAACTGGGAGAGCCTGACAGATCCACTGAAATGATGTGAAACACACTGTAGTGCATGAGGAAGAAGAAACAACATTTGAAGGTGCACAAGAAAGCACTTGCAACTAAAAGCACACATGCATGAGGCTGGAATCATATGATCCACTATCGTTATGGAGGGACACTCACTGGACAAAGATGTGATGGAAAAACAAAGGCAAACTATACAACCCCTCATGGCATTTTATAATATCAGTGTGAGTACAAAATATGGCACAACCTTATGTGCAAAATCCCAAAAAGATGCATGTACAATAGTGTGGCACTTTATCTCAGTGCATTTACAAAAGATAGCTTACAAATGATACTCAAAATGCCCTCAAAGGATAAAATGTTGGAAATACATGAAGAACAACCAAAAATAAAGTATCCCATGCAAATAAAAAGTTTCCAAGAGAAAATATGTCCAGGTAATCCACCAGAGTGTGAAAACATAAATAACTAAATAAAATATACCTAGAGTGAAATTTGGAAAAATGGCATGAATGAAACTGAAGAGCTCTGAAATATGGTTCCAACACCACTGAGATTGCAAAAAACGGAGAAATTGATCAAAAGTTATGAACTTGAGACTGAAAATAGCCCCTTTGGCTTCAACTAGTTGTAGAATGCACCAACGGAAAAATGAAGTGATGAGACCCACACTACTAGAAAGATGAGAAAACCAGATTTCTGACAATATCTCGTTTGCCAAAAAATGATATCGTATGCCCAAGTTACGGCCTCCGAAATAAATCAGCTCCAAAGAGGGAAAAAACCAGTGCTGGGTTAAATTTGACGGTCATACGACTGTCGTAGCAAAAACACTAGGTTAAATTTGATGGCCAAAAGACCATCACCATAAATGTGCGATTGGGCTATTTTTACAAAAAATGTTTTTTATATAAAAAATAAATAAAAAAAAGATTTTGATTTTTTTTAAAAAATCATTAAATAATACAGTTTTTTTTATTTGTAAATGTTTTTAAAAAAAAATACAAAGGGTGGGTCCCGCATGGGCCATGGCCTACCAATGTGGTAGGGTGGTACCCATAGAAAATACAACACCACAAACCCCGAAAATTACCTACATGCAAATAACCTGTCACAAAAGAAGAGATGGAGACAAACAAACAAGGGTTCTCTGAAAGCTGAAAATGTATATATTAGAGAGAATGAGAGAATGAATTGATATGAAATACAATGGGATCAATCCTTATAAAAAGGAGATCATGCAAACCTTAATAAAACCCTAATAGGAAAAACTCTAAAAGAAGCCCTAATAGGAAAACATTTGATAATTAATATAATTATTAAATGTCACATTATGCAAACTAATGTGAAATCTTAAGAAGGGAATAAAGGTAACTTACTCAACATAATTAAGTTAAGACCTTTACTCTAACAACCCCCCCTTAAGATGAGCAATAGTGCAGCTACAAACAAATGCAAAAAGGCAAAGGTAACTACAATGCAAGAATGCAAACATGGGTCCCGACAACTAGGCCAGAGCAGGTACTCAAATACAACCAAATCTCTGTAAAATGGAGAAATAGAGAAAACTTCATGGGAAAAAGCTCTACTCCAAAAAGAGATGTAGAAAGCCAAGAAAAGACATCACTGAAGCAAAAGAAGCTGTAAACAACTGTCGAAAGATGACTGCTATAGTTCTGAAGAACCTCCGCTGAAGATAGGATGATCAGGAACAAGAAGACAATAATCTGCATAAGTGCCCATACGACACTACTCGAATCAGATGGAAAACAAAGGAAAACACCTAGAATGAAGATACAAATGGCACAAGAACCAATAGTGTGAAACACTGATCAACTGAGAATGGAAGATCCCTTCCAAGGCAAAACCAAGGAAGAATTAACATGAACAATATAATACCCCCCATTAATGCTGAACTGGGAGAGCTTGACAGATCCATTGAAATGATGTGAAACACCCTGTAGTGCATGAAGGAGAAAAAAAATATGAAAGTGTGCAAGATAGCACCTACAACTGAAAAAATGGTGTGCAAAACAAAGCACACATGCATGAGGCTGGAATCATATGATCCTGGTGCAGGAGCACCAAGTTGCTTTAAAGCCTCCATGAGGCCATTTGTAAATAGTTGGTCTATTTTATGTATTGGGTCTTATAATAAGGTTTATCAAGTCATTTTATAGGTGTTTGAGTCTTAGGAAGTAATATTTGAAGTCATTTGTCAAATAATGTTTAAAGTTGTTATATATTGTAAAAATTGTAAAAGTTGCTCAAGAAAGTTGTCAAGCAACTTGTCAAAAGTGTGATTAAAGTGTTTTGTCAACAAACTAACTAAAAGGTGGTTGAAAATAGTTGGTTTTGGTTGTAAATGTATAAGTACACCATCCAAAACTCGAATTGGAGAGGTTGGAGACATTATTTTTGGAGTTTAATGAATGGCAACCTCAAGTTTTGTATGCATTTTATGATTTCTACATTATTTTCAGGTTGAAGTTGTGATTTGTAAGGACTGGTATGGATTCAAATAATGAACTATCATATATGGATGGAAATTTCTCTATTTCTAGTTTCCAATTCTTTTTGTATCATTGAATTTTAATAAGTTTTGTGAAAGATATGATTATTTTGGTGAGGGCAGGTTTGAACACTGCCTAGGGTTTGCAGTTTTGGGAAAAATACAATAACTTTATTTTCAACCATTGGATCTTTATAAAAATTGGAAGAGATGTCTATAATTATGTTATCTTAAATCCCAAAAAAGCAATTGGCTTTATTATTTGTTTTGTAGAAGTTATTAATGATTGTTCATTGCATTAAATTGTGGGCTACCATGGCTATGTTTCTAATGTGATCTAGAATGCACTTAATAATTATTTGAGATGAATAATTCTATGAAATTTGTGAAGTAAATGGAATGTTGAGTTGTGAATCCTCTTTGCTTTGCATCATAGTGGTATCAGAGCCTGAAGATGCTCTGGGAAAGTTGTTTGTGGTTTGTGTGTGGTTATTTGCAGGTTGAGGAAGGAACCTGATTGCCTAGGTGTGGCAAAGTGAAGTGGAAGCAAAGAGAGACTTGCTTGTGAAGATGGAATTTTTAAAGAGATGTTGGAAATCTGAGGATTCACAAAGGAAGAAGGAAAGAGAGGAAAAGGAAATGAGAAAAAAGGAAAGAAAGAAGGGAAGAAAAATAGAGTTTGAGAAAGCCATAGAAGATATAAGCCAAAGGTTGGAAAGATTAGACAAAGAACACCAACTTCTCAAGGAAGCACAAAGGAGTTGGAATATACCAATGTAAAAGAGGTTAAGATGGCCTCTAAAGAATATTATGAAGAAGCAGAGAAAACAAAAGAAGTCAACAAATGAGACAAAGGTAAAGTTTGAATCTACTATTCAAGTTGAGCAAGATAAGTTACAACTTGAGATGCATGATATTTCGACTGTGTTTGAAGATGAACAAACTTCTTTGTTGGTTAATGAACATGTTGATGTTGAGATTAGTGATGTGGTTGTTGTTGGTAATCAACTAGTTGATGAACAAGTTGAGAAAGTTTTTGATGTTATTGATAACCCTTGTGTTGATACTCAAGTTGATGATGATAAAGTTGTTGATAACATTGATGTTGATATTCATGATCAAGTTGTTGTTGGTAATAAGGTTGTTAATAAAGATGTTGCAGATCTATTTGAAAATGAGGTATATGAAGGTTTTCAAGAGTATGATGCAGATTATATATGGTACTCTAATGATAATAATGAAGATATAGATGATGCTATTGAGGTTTATACACAAGAAATGGAGTTTTGGAGCCTAGATGTTGAAAAGATGATTGATAGTCTAAGAAGGCATAAGAAGAAGAAGAGGAAGACAAAACCATGGGTTAACATGAAGGTACAAGTGTTTTTGATTGCAGGTGATAGTGAAGATGCATTTCTTTTTGCAGATGCTTTATTTTATGCTAACTCAGGGGACTTGAGTTTTTTCTTCAAGGGGTGTATGGTGCAGGAGCACCAAGTTGCTTTCAAACCTCCATGAGGTCATTTGTAAATAGTTGGTCTATTTTATGTATTGGGTCTTATAATAAGGTTTATCAAGTCATTTTATAGGTGTTTGAGTCTTAGGAAGTAATATTTGAAGTCATTTGTCAAATAATGTTTAAAGTTGTTATATATTGTAAAAATTGTAAAAGTTGCTCAAAAAAGTTGTCAAGCAACTTGTCAAAAGTGTGATTAAAGTGTTTTGTCAACAAACTAACTATAAGGTGGTTGAAAATAGTTGGTTTTGGTTGTAAATGTATAAGTACACCCTCCAAAACTCGAATTGGAGAGGTTGGAGAGGTTGGAGACATTATTTTTGGAGTTTGATGAATGGCAACCTCAAGTTTTGTATGCATTTTATGATTTCTACATTGTTTTCAGGTTGAAGTTGTGATTTGTACAGACTGTTATGGATTCAAATAATGGACTATCATATATTGATGGAAAGGTCTCTGTTTCGAGTTTCCAATTCTTTTTGTCTCGTTGAATTTTAATGAGTTTTGTGAAAGATATGATTATTTTGGTGAGGGCAGGTTTGAACACTGCCTAGGTTTTACAGTTTTGGGAAAAATACAATAACTTTATTTTCAACCATTGGATATTAATAAAAATTGGAAGGGATGTCTGTAATTATGTTATCTTAAATCCCACTGAAGGGATTGGCTTTATTATTTGTTTTGTAGAAGTTATTAATGATTGTTCATTGCATTAAATTGTGGGCTACCATGGCTATGTTTCTAATGTGATCTAGAATGCACTTAATAATTATTTGAGATGAATAATTCTATGAAAGTTGTGAAGTAAATGGAATGTTGAGTTGTGAATCCTCTTTGCTCTACATCAGATCCACTATCATCGTGGAGAGACACTCACCAAACAAGGATGTGATGGAAAAACAAAGACAATACACAACCCCCCATGGCACTTTATAATATCAGTGCGAGTACAAAATATGACACAACCTTATGTGAAAAATCCCCAAAAATACATGTACAATAGTGTGGCACTTTATCTTAGTGCGTTTACATAAAATATAGCTCACAAATGATGCTCAAAATGCCCTCAAAGGACAAAATACTAGAAATACATGAAGAATAGCCAAAAACGAAGCATCCCATGAAAACAAAATGTTTCCAAGAGCAAATATGTCTAAGTAATCCACCAAAGTGTGAAAACAAAAATAACTGAATAAAATACATCTGGAGTGAAATCTATGAAAATGGCATGGATGAAACTGAAGAGCTCTAAAATACGGTTCCAACGCCGCTGAGATTGCGAAAAATGGAGAAACTGATCAAAAGATATGAGCTTGAAACTGAAAATAGTCCCTTTGTCTTCAACTGGCTGTAGAATGTACCAATAGAAAAATCACTGAAAAATAACTACTCCATCAGAAAATTGAGATTGCCAGCTTTCTAGCGATATCTCGTTTGCCAATTTTTGACACCGTGGTAGAAAGATATGGCAAAAAGAAAAAAATAGCTCGATTAGGGCATTATGGGGTACATCAAAAGCTAACCAGGTGCAAAAAAGGTAGCTCCTGGGCGTTAGCCCTCAGTCGGCCATATGACCACAGGCGGCATAAATGCAAAAAAGAATCCTGCCACCAGGCGAGTGGCGGGCAGGCTAGGCGGAGGTGGAAATTGGCAGTGCCGCCGCCCCTAGCGCGGAGCCCCCTATAGAAGAACCCGCGGGTGTGGATGTGACCATGGTGGAAGGCAAAGGGGGCTTGGGAATTCAACACTTGTGATGGCCGGTGGTGCGAAGTGGTGGCCGGGAGAATGGAGTACCGACGAAAGGAATGGTCGGCGGGGAAGAAAAATGGGTGGGGCCGCGAATGGTATGGCGATCGGTCTACAGGCCGAAAAATCTGTTGTTTGTCAGTGATGTGACAAGGGTATGATGGTAAAAAAAATACAGTCCACATAATATAAAAAAATCAAACCACTGAATATAATGCCACCGAAATAAAATATATGCCCATACAATATTTATTTTGCAAATAGCCCGAAAAGAATAAATATGCAGAACATAAAAAATTAAATAATTTTATATTTTGCAAAATCGTACCCAGCCCTAGGTGGGTCGTACGGCCGCCCAGGTAAAAATATTTTGCCTCAAATTTTGACTTTGTTCAAAATAGACGAATGGACAGTCGATTCAGGGGTAAATTGCAGGTATGAAAAAGAAGGTCAAAAGAAATATATAGACATAATGTACCATAAGCTTCATCATATCTATTAAACCACTTTCTCTTTTCAGCAACACTTCCAGGTTCAATTTTTGTACCCATGGTTACCCTGTATAACCCTTTGTGTTTCAAGTGAATCTCCATTTGTTTTTTCCAACCAAAATAGTTGAATGGAGTAAGGGGTGCAATTTTATGTGTATCCATGACAAAAAACTACAATATATACTCTCAAATAGTAAAACAATGCTCGTTGATCTAAAAAAAAAGCCTGATAGCACGCTTCCCAAGAAAATAATTGAAAAACTAAAGGCTAAGATCAAATATTTAAATCAGATACCTGGTAAAAAAAATCTGGAAAAAAGGTTTTGCGATCTGTGTAGAGCACTGAACTAGCTTTCCGACGCCTATTTGTTTTCGCAAAACTGAGTCCAGACGCAAAAGATATGCCTCCTGGAGTGAAAACAACAACTTTTGGCTTTGACAGGAAAAAAAGGAACCAAAATAGAAAAATAAAAAATTCTAACCTCCACCACTGCAAAGAGCATCAAATCAGCTTTCTGACGATATTTCGTTTTAAAAAAAAGGAGTTCGTATGCAAAAGTTGTGGCAAAAATACCAAAACTGCTCCAAAAAGGTTTGAGGATTAAGTCTGGCGGTTAGGCTAACCACTAGCAGTTACTGATGGCAGCGCCCATTAGCTCTGTGATTTTAAAAAAATAAAATCTTGGATTGCATGTCGTACTAGGCTATATGACCCATAAATGATTTTTTTTTGCCTCCTGGAGTCACTGTGTCTGATTTTGACGATTTGACAGTCGATTTGGGGGTCTTTGGGCGCTCTGAACATGATGGTAATGTCCGTTTGGCACAGAAATGCACAGAAAAATTGCCTACCCCTAGATGCACAAAAAATTAGTCTGTCTTGAAACCCTTGCATAGAAAAAAATGTTGTGAGAGAATATCTTCAAATCAAAAATAGGCAGCCGCATGTCTGGAGCTTTGATACCATGTAGAAGCTGATAAATCTCAACCTCATAGTCCCCAAGAATCACCTGCAAGCAATTACCTATCGCATGCAACAGATATTCATAACAAACAATAATGGATGTTTTGTAAACCCTCAAAACAAAAGTATGTGCAAGCATAAACCAGAAATAATTATTGAATAATTTGATAATTACAATGTGATCAATCCTTATGAGGAGATCAAGAAAACCTAAAATTAGGAAACCCTAGTGGTGCACACTTAATAATTAATAAATAATTATTAATGTGCCTAAGTTTAGGTTAAGCAACCTAAGGGAATAAGTGACTTAATTATTTAACCAATATGATTAAATTAATTAAGTATAATAACTTATTACTCTAACATTCTTGATAGGTATTTCAAACTTGTTCGTGGAGTCCCATATTGCAGATTTTGATGACACCATTGATGACATTTAGCTTCTCTTTGATGAAGATGATCCTTCTTTGGTTGTTGTGAGGGAACACTCTAACCCTCTTGTCCATTCTCTACATGATCATTCTTTGCAGTTTGGCATGACTGTGGATACTTTTGGAAAGAAGTTGGAGGAGGCTTCTTTGTCTTCAGAGGGGATATATGTATTTGGATTATGTTCTACATTCTTCTCTACTAGATTTTGGATTGTCCTCTTTACTAGTGTGGCCTAGAATGCCTATTTGAAGTGTGTTAGCTTTCGGCATTGACATGGAGACACTTGAGAATGCTTCAGAGACATCATCATACATCATACATATTCCATACATCCTGCATAAATCCATGGTTTTGTTTCTTCCTAAGGGGAGGAATGCTATTCAACACTTTTGGATCATCTTCATCATTCAATGTCGATCTTCTACCATCATTGCAGGAGACTCAACATTGAGAGGGGGCTTCCTTGTCTCTCTTCTACTTCTCTCTTATGGGGGGATCCTTTTCCTCACATGAGGTTTTTACCTTCTCATGCATCATTTGAAGAATCCCTTTTTGTATTTCATCTCTCTTTTGGGGAGGAGTTTTTTCCCACTGGGTTTTCTCCTTTCCTCCATTTGTGAGAGATTTCATTTCCATATGTACATGGGTGCCTAACATGGCCTAGTAGCCTAGACCCATCTTTGTGTCATTTGCATAATAATGTGCTACTCCCTAATTTGCACTTAAGGGGGGGTGTTGGTGTAAATAAATTCTTGTACCTAGTTAATTCATTACTAGGGGACTTATTTACACATGTTATGTTTACTTAAGTCATAGGAAGGAATCTTTGTAGAAGGTTTTAGTTGTCATTAGTTTTTATCTTATCTTTTGAAAACTACTACATGTAACATAGGTAAGTGTGATTAGTTGTCTCATTTCATATGACTAAGACACTTGTTATAATCCTATGACATCTTGTATCTTAACTTGGCTATATAACCAAGAGGTCTCTCTCATTTGTACAATCATGTCATAACATTGAATCATATTGATAAGAATACAATGTATTCTTGTCACATCCTATTATCACCTTTTGTGCTTTCTATTTGGTCTCAATATCTTAGCAGCCATACCCAATTCTAATATGGTAGCAAAGTTGGTTGGGTCCCATTGGAGAGTCTTTTTCTAAAGAGATACCAAATTTGGGGGTGTTCCATTTTCAGATCTTTATTTCAGGTTCAAATCAGAGTTTGTTGGTGCAAATCTAAGCTCACCATTGCATCTGGAAGGTTTAAGAAAGTTAATTTTTCCTTTTGTTTTGTCCAAATCAAACATACGAGGCCAAATCTATGAGGATTTGAAGCTGAAAAGTGGTTGCCAAATCCAAAAGGTAGTTGCATTTTTCGAGCATTTTGGGTCAAATCTGACCCTACCATCGCATCCAGAAGGGCCAAAAACCCTAATATCATCTAACAAATTGTCCAAATCAAAGCAGTTGTCCAGTGAGTCAAAAACAATTTTCCCAAGAGACGTATGACCCCCAGGTTATTGAGAAATGTTGCCTCAATTACCAGCTTGGACCTCTATCAGGAAAGGACTTGGTGAAAAATGTCTTTCTTCTTCCCTTGACCACTTTATCGTGGTGGTCTGGTTTTGACTTGGGGTACTGTGGTGGTAACCTAGTGGTTACCGCTTCACCGTGGGTGTTGAGTCCGCTTAGAGTGGTAGTCGCGGTGAGGCCGCCTACGTTGTGTTTGGCGGTTACCGCCACACCATGGGTGATGAGTTTGCTCACCATGGTGAGACCGTTGGCAGTCTACCAAGCGGTCACCGCCCTACCACGGGGTGGCCTGGTGGCCCCCACGGTAGCGTGGTATGACCGCCTGCAATCTGCCTAGTAGTTACTACTGTACTGCGGTAAGGTTAAATAGGCTCAGCGTTGGGGTGGGATAGATAGAGATAGAGCTCGGGTGAGTTCACCGCCACACCGTGAGGTGACTTTGTGAGCTCGACAGTAGTGCAGATAAAGTTGGGGAGATCTTAGATGAGCTCACTGCTATAACGTGGTAGGTGGAAGTCAGCTCAGTAGTAGTGCAAGGAAGTTTGGATGAGCTCGGGCGAGCTCACCACCATACCGTGACAGGTGAAGATGAGTTGGGTTGTGGAATGGTAGGAGCTCAGATGGACTCGAAGCTCGACCAACCGAGCTGGACCGAATGTTAGAGTGATCAATGAAAATCAGAAGGACATGTTGCTTAGTGCTAGGATTTTGATAGGCTAAAAGCCAAAACAGTTAAAGGAATTTAATACAGGCCAAGTTTCAGCTAGAGACAGGACTCGATTTTGGTAAGGAATTGAATGCCTGGGTGGCCCAATGCAAGAAGATCTGTCAGTGAAGATTAGATAGTGTGATTGGATGATCGGTGCATGAACTTGAAGACTACAATTGGGTTGTGACATTGAATGAAGATGTAACACTATGTCAGTTGATTACATTAACATATACGTCAATCATAGTACGGTGTAACTTGGGTGATTACAAGTCAACAGAGAAAGAAGTTGCTATGAAAGTGAGCAGTTGATGTAAGTAAGATTATTCACTGTATGCTAATAGCATTGTAACAGTGTGTGAACATAGATTGTTGTTGTGAGTTGATCAGAGAGTGAAGACTGAAGCTTGTATGAAATATTTTATGACTGTAATACAAATTGGCTTTGCTTGTTGTGGTGGGTTTTTTACCTGAAAAGGTTTTCCCACGTAAATACTTGTGTCTACCTGTTAATGCTTATTTTTTGTTATCTCTTATTGTTGCATGTATTCATCTTAGTAGTCTTAAGAAGCTATAAAACTCAATTTTTCTCTTCTCCCCTGTTGTATTAGTGTTAAGGGAAGGTATTCTGCACTGTTTTTTGTCCCTTCATAGGTTGCCGTCATTGCGTCGATGGTACAAATTTTTAAAATTAAAATATATTCTTTCATCAATTTTTTTTGAAATTTTTTAAGAAAAAATTATATCAATCAAAAAGATTTTTTTACAAAAAAATAGTTTTTATTTAAAAATAAAATTAAAATAAAAACAAAATTCTTAAGGGCCGAGGGTACAGGTCTGTAGACCTCAACATGTACCCTATTGTATCACCTTCTACAACGGCTGCCACATGGAGGAGTGGCCCCTGCCATACCTGCAAGCTCCCCACAACCGGTCGACACCATTCATAAAAAAAATGGCAGAGCTTAAGAAAACTAGCAGCAAACTCACATCGGCCGGCTAAATCCAATAAATCCTGGTGGATATTTAATCGCAAAGAGTATCCGGTCAGAAGATTTGGCAGGAATATTCCATCATAAAGCATATTCTATTGGAAGGGCGAATATTCTTCTGATGGGTCGCAGGCTATCAAATTTAACACAATGGTCTACTGATGTCAGCAATACGTCAGGAATTTCTAAAAAAAATTGCCCCCCTCATAGTTTGATTTTTCAGTTTTGTAGGAAAACTTGAGAGGCCCATAACTTGAGTTCACGACCTCCTTTTTCCAGGCAATTTTTTTTAAAATTTGGGATAATGTTTTTCACTCTTTGCAATGGTGCAATCAGTTTTGGGTTTTGGTGTTTTTTTTTTCCAAAAATTGCAGATTCTCATTGGTGTTGCTACTTCATCCTCATTTTGGGAACTTTGGGAGCTCATATCTTGCTCCTAAGGTAACATTTTTGGGTGTTGTTTTTTTGTAAGTGTGTGATTTTTTGTGTAATTCTCAGTGGTGTGATCAGATTGATCTAATTTTTTACCAAAAATTATACGTGATTTTGTGGCCTATTTTGGCATCTGTAAGCACTAAGATCAAAGTCCACTTCGTTGTTTTGGAATGTGGCAACTATAAACACACTAAATATAGAGTGCCAAATAAAATATTGATTGGTGGGGTTTGATGATTGAGTGATTTGGGGGGTAATCTTATAGTGGTTGATTGTATTCTTTTGCTTGGTATATGTTCTTGCAATTGGGAAATCTCAAATTAAACTCCTAACTCCACATAATTATGCTACATGGAGAAAATTAGTATGGAACTATCTCATGATCAAAGGTCTAATAGGTCACCTAAAGGACACCATTCAAAAACCTAGTGATGCTAAATAATTGGTAAAATGGAAGATAAATCATGAGAAAACACTTGGATACATATATTCATTAGTATCATTTGATTTTCAATTTCATATTGAATCATGTAAAAAACCTAACGAGGCTTGGGAGAATTTTCAAAAACTATATGGTAAATTAGATAAGATTAGGGGATATCAGATTGATAATGATTTGATGAATCTTGATCCTAAAATTTTTGACCACATCCAAGACTACATCTCCAAAATCAAGTAGCTAAGAACATAGTTGAAAGAATGCAACATTGATAAAGAGGATTTACAATTGATTCTGAATGTGTTATCCAAGCTTGGTCTTGAGTATTCAGTATTTGTTTCTGGATTTCACACTCATCAACTTTCTATGGGAGCATCATATGTTAATCCTAAGTTTGATGACTTAGCAAAACTCCTAATCCAAGAGGAAGCTAAGTGGATGAACATGGGTCTAATCAAGTCCTTCAAGCCACATGAATTGGTGTCTAGTGATTCAAAGGTATAGAAAGAATCAGGGAATCTTGATAAGAAACAAAAGAAGAAAAAGAACAAGCTACATAAAGAATCCATATCTTCAAAAACATAATCATCAAAGAAGGAGAGGCATTTTTGTGCATATTGCAAGAAGGATGGACATGAAGAACATTATTTTTACAAGAAGGATATTGATGAGTTGAAAAATATTCTCAAAAGGAACCACATTGATTTACCTTCTAGAATGTCTGAATCATGTCCTTCTTCAAAATAGTCTAAAAAGGACAAATTTCAAGCATCTAAATCTCTATATAAAGGATAATCTCTTTGTGTTTTTTAGGTCCACAATCAGGGAGATGGCTTCTAGATTCAGGAGTATCTCATCATATGGAATCTTCATAGTCTATCTTCTCTTCATTATAGCCTTGTTTTATGTCTCCTATCTTGATGGAAAACAATACATACATGAGTGTAATTGGGAAGGAATCTATTAGTTTTGGGGACAACACTTTCCAGGATGTCTTGTGTGTTCCTCATTTCATGAACAATCTTATTTCCATATATCATATTACACATGGTGGAGATGGGAGAACTATGGAGTTCACACCTAATTCAGTCATCATTCGATATATGGAGAGTAGAGAGATCATTGCTACTGGGGTGGTTGATCATTCATCTCGATCGTATACTTTTGCAAATTTTTCTTTTGATAGTGACATTCTTCCGTTAGCTATTGATCACACTTCTAGCACGAAGTATTATTCAAAGAATACATTTGGATTATTGAACTTGGGAGTTCTCACATCAGATCCAGTTCTTGAGTCATTCATTTCATCTCTTGTATCTACTATTGTTGTTGATGATGCTTGCGATTGCACAATTTTGGTTCCTTGTGATTTAGTGCAACAGGACACACATAGTCTTCCAGATATGGCTACTTTGGATGGATTCTTGATAGGTATTTCAGACTTGTTCGTGGACTCTCATATTGCAGATTTTGGGGACACCATTGATGACATTAATGTTTGATGAAGATGAATATGATCCTTTTTAGGATGTTGTGAGGGAACACTCTAAGCCTCTTGTTCATTCTCTACATGATCATTCTTTTCAGTTTGGCATGAGTGTGGATAATTTTGGACAACATTTGGAGGAGGCTTCTTTGTCTTCAGAGGGGATATTTTTCTTTGGATTATGTTCTACATTCTTCTCTACTATATTTTGAAGTGTCCTCTTTAGTAGTGTGGCCTAGAATGCCTATTTGGAGTGTGTCATCTTTTGGCATCGACATGGAGACACTTGGGAATGATTCAAAGATCATCATACATCATACATATTCCATACATCTTGCATACATCCATCATTTTGTTTCTTCCTAAGGGGAGGAATGTTGTTTGACACTTTTTGTAAGGAAAAGAAAATGGTGCGGAAACACTTTCCTAACACTAAAACCATAGAGGAGATGTGCAAATACCAGTTTTAACATAGTAAAATAGTTAAGATGAACACATACAAGGAAAATAGAGTAACAAAAATAAAATGATTTTAGAGATAACACTAGATTTACGTGGGAAAACTCTTTTGAGTAAAAAAACCACCACACCAAGAGAAAGACACTTTGTATTACATCAAGAAAAAGATTACATACAAAGTTACAACCCTCACTCTCTAATAGTTAGCTCACAATAGCACTAGAGTTTTCATGCACTCACTGTTACAATGCTATTTTAGCATGCAACAAACAGAAAAAATCTCACTAATTACATCGACCCACAGACAAGACTGACCATTTCAAGTCTACTTCCAACCACCAATTAGGGTGCATTAATTTTAGTTCTTCACTGACATGCCAAATTGATCTTGGATCGGATCCACCCACAATCTTGCATCGAGCCACTCCCACAATTAATTATTTGTAGAGAAAAATACAATTCGATCGTTGCCAATAGCCAAAATATGATCTCAAAATAACTGCATAAGATATCAATTTTCACCAATCCAAATTCGACAATAAATGTTGTTTCGAAACAATGATGCAGAAACAACCGATGAGAAAATACCACATGTCGCACTACCATTCACTTTGTTGCTTGGCCTACCTCCCTTCACTATCGCTAGCCATTCCATCATGTTCTAGGGCTGATGAAATCTGCAAACACCAAAACACAATCCGCTAGCTATATCAAGTCCCATATGCCATGCCTTCATTGCTCGCGCACTCCGCTTGACCTACGTGGAAGTCGTTGGAGCTCCTTTGGGGAATCTCTAGTGGCATCTGCTAGATTCCCTAGGGAACTCTTGAGATGCAAACAAGTGTCCTTAGTCAGACAACCCCTTGCATAAAGCAACTTAGGGGCCCACCACCTGTTCGTTGCACTCACCATTTTGACAAGCCGCCACACGTCAAGTGCACAGGTGATTCCACTCGGCGAAAAGGTAAACAATGGTACTTGCCTTCGGATGTCGCGGAAAACAACCAACACCATCGGATGAAGCCGATAACAACAGTTGATGAAAGGAATTGACACATCGGTCAGACAAAGAAATTGCTTTCGCCAATAGAAGATTGCTCTGCCAATAAAGTCGAAACCTTCAAATAAATTGTCAATTCTATGCCTGTCGGCCCATCACTGTGACAATCCTCGCAGCCTTGCCGATTAGACAGAATCTCATTGGCCAAAGGTTCAAGCTGAGCAAATGAGAGCTATATGGTAAAGCGATACGGGCATAAATTCATCAAGCCTGTAATAGAGGTCCAAGCCAATAAGTTGAGGCACATTTTCCAACAATCTCCCACTTGGCGAAGACTTATTGGCTTCCTCCATACTTTGAATTCATTTGTGACCATAGGCCCCAAGGCCCATTGAGCTTGCACACCATCTAAACTTATATGTTCTTACTAGCTTTGTCAATGCATTGGCAACATTCTTTAGAGTATCCACCTTCTCTAAAGAGACCTTTCCATCCTCAACCATATCTCTCATGAAGTGATATTGCACATCGATATGCTTCGTCTTGGCATGGAAAGTTTGATTTTTCACCCAAAAAATGGCACTTTGACTATCACATAAATAGTGATCTGCCTTGCATTAAAACCAATATCAAAACATAAGCAGTTGAGCCAAACAACTTCTTTGCATGCATGAGTCACTGTCATGTATTCTGCCTCTGTTGTGGACCAAGCGACCAGAGCCTGTTGCTTGCTCATCCAACTGATTGCACCACCATTTAACATGAAAGTATATCCACTGGTGGATCTTTTGCTGTCAATGTCCCCTCCCCAATCAGATTCCACATATCCATGAATGTTGAGAGTTCTCTGTGATGCAACCAAATTTTCATGGTAACACAAAGAAAATTTTTAGGTACCTCTCAGATATCTAAACACTCTCTTTACAACATCACAATGTGTTCTTCCTCGATTTTCCATAAATCGGCTGAGTACTCCCACTACTTGGGCTATGTATGGCCTTGTACAAACCATCGCATACATTAGACTACTAAAAACACTTGCATAAGGCACTCTGGTCATGTCCTCCATCTCAGTAGTATATTCTGGACAATCTTCTACAAATAGTTTTGTCCCCTACATAACTAGAACAACTAGCTGCTTGCAATCACTCATATCAAATCTCTCGAGAACAGTGTTGATATAACTACTTTGGCTGACCCAGAGCTTTCTGCCATTTCTATCCCTGGTTATCTCGATCCCCAGTATATACCTTGTTGCACTCGGATCTTTCATTTCAAACTTTGCAGATAACTGATATTTAAGATCAAAAATCATAGAATTAGTATTTCCTATGAGCAAAATATCATTTACGTACAGGATAATAATAAGTACATGATCATTTTCAGTTTTAAAATACACATAATGATCAGATTTTGATCTCACAAATCCTAATGAAAACACAAATGTGTCAAACTTCTGGTACCACATTCTAGGAGACTGCTTCAAAACATATAGAGAATTCTTTAATTTGCAAACCAGGCTTTCTTTACCTTTTTCAAAAAAATACTCAGGCTGGGACATGTAAATTTTTTCTTCTAGCTCTCCATGGAGAAATGTTGTTTGCACATCCATCTGCTCGATCTCTAAGTCATACGTGGTTGCAAGTGAACAAAAATTTGATAGATGTCAGCTTAGCTATAGGGGAAAAAAGTTCTACATAATTAATCCCCTCTATTGGGAATACCCCTTTGCAACCAACCTTTCTTTATACTTCTCAACACTGCCCTCAAGACCAGTCTTCTTCTTAAATACCCATTTACAACCAAAAAAATTTCTTCCTTCAGTCAAAGGTACCAAATCCCAAGTTTCATTCTTTTCCAATGATTCTATTTCTTCATTCATGGCTTCCAACTAGGAATTTCTATTGGGCATTTTAATTGCCTCTTTAACAGTCCTAGGCTCGTCAGTGCTAGTAATTAAATCATAGGCACAGTTTGAATCCAAAGTCAAGAAACCATACCTGTCAGGTTGTTATTTTTGACATGTAGACCTTCTTACTAGCTGAGGTTGTGGTTCTTCATCTTTGGAATTCTCAGAGCTGCTAGAGCTCTCGTCAATTTTAGGTACACCATGCAGTTCTCCCTTTTCTAGAGTTTGAGGAATCTCAACTGCATCATTCTTCTTTTCTTTTTGATCTGTCTCTAGCTGTGGAACAGTTGTAGAAGGTTTAAACTCATGAAATATTACACTTCTGCTATAAAAAACCTTCTCAGTATCAGGATTCCAAAGCTTGTATCCCTTCACACCAAAACCATATCCAATGAAGATACATTTAACAACTTTTTTCTCCAACTTAGACCTTTTCTCATTTGGCACATATGCATATGCCTCACAACCAAAGAAACAAATATGTCTCAAAAAGGGCTTCTTACCAGACCATGCTTCCAAAGGTGTCTTATCAAAAAGAGTAGAGAAAGGAGAGCGATTTACTAGGTAACATGTTGTAGCCATGACCTCAGCCCAGAACATCTACTGCATACCAACACTGCTCAACATACTCTTTTCCTTTTCCATCAGTGTCTTGTTCAACCTTTCGGAAACTCCATTCTGTCATGAAGTATAAGGTGTAGTTTTATGCCATTTAATCCCATGGTCTTTACAGTATCTATCAAAATCTATAGAATAGAACTCACCACCATTATCCATCCTCAAAAATTTTATTCTCCTTCCAGCCTGATTCTCTTCCAAGTTTTTAAACTCTTTAAAATGACTGAACACTTCTGATTTACTTTTAAGAAAGTATATAAATGCCCTTCTCGAATAGTCATTGATAAAAGAAACATAATATCTGGACTTCGATAATGAAGGAACATTCACTGGACCAAACACATCATAATGAGCATAGTCCAGTACACCAAAATATTTATGAGAACTCGAGGAAACATAAACATGTTTATTTCCATAAATGCAGTGTTTGCAGAAATCAAACTCAAGATTACAATCTACAAGCCCTTCAACAAGATTTTTATTTTTCAAGATTTTTAAACCTTTCTCACCTATGTGACCAATCCTATGATGCCATATCATGGTCTTCTCTACTGGGAGTTTCACCTCCATTGCATTTGCAGCCAGAGAAGCATTTTCATCTGTCTCTATAGGAATAGCTTTTCTTGACTTTACAGAGGCATTGTTGCATTGAACAGGACATGCATCCAGCTTATATAGAGTGTTAGTACGTACACCCTTAGCTAGCACCATTGCACCTCTATCCATATTACATCCTTTTATAGAGAAAGAAACTTCTACGCCAACATAATTTAGCTTAATCACAAAAAGTAAATTTTGAGCCAAACTTGGTATATGCAATACACCACCAATACCTTTGACTCTCCTGTCAGGAAACTGAATTCTAACTCTTCCATGACCAACAATATCTAGTGTTGAATCACTCACCAGGTGCACCTTTCCACCTTCATACTTTTCGTACTTGGCGAACCATTCTTTATGATACGCCATGTGAAAGGATGCACTCGAGACAACTAGCCAAACATCATCTGATACTTGAGTTTCCAAGGCTGCAATGAAGGCATCTGCATCACTCTGAGAAGAGTCATTGTCTAAAGATTTACTCTTCTTTTCTTCTTCTCCTTGCAATCCTTTCGGATATGACCAGGCTGCCCACAATTCTAGCATTTCACCTTGTAATTTTTACCAGGAGACTTTGATCTCCCTAAATATTTAGATCTAGACTTCTTGTCCTTCTTCTTTCCTTTTTCCTTCAATCTACCTCAAACAAAAAGGGCCTCTTTGGCCATCTTAAAAGACTTCCTCTACATCTCTTCAGAAAAAAGTGAAGCAACCACATCTTCAATCTTGAAAGCAATAGTCTACTTCCAATAGCCATCACCAGATGATCCCAAGTGTTAGGTAACAAACATAACATGAGCATGCAATGATCCTTCTCCTCTATCTTTACACCCACAGATGCCAATTGAGCAACACTCATATTAAACAATTTCAGATGGTCTACAACAAATGATCCTTATTCCATCTTCAAGGAGTACAAATTCTTCCTCAGGAATAACTTATTTACCAAATACTTTCCTTGATAAATATCGCCAAGCTTCTTCTATAAAGAAGTTGTAGACTTCTCCTCATGGACATTCAAGAGTACAAAATCAGCTAGACAAAGTCTTATCAGACCTCTCACCTTTCTATCTATGAGATCCCATTCTTCTTGCTTCATACCTTGTGGCATAGTTCCAGACACTGCTACCTAGAGGTTTTTAAGCACTAATAGGTCTTCCACTTTGAGTTTCCACAACTCAAATTTGTGACCATTAAACTTCTCGATATCAACTCTTCTTGATGTACTCGTCATTTTAGACAAAAACAAGTTCTAACTTTGCAAGACTCCCACTAGAACAGTATTAGCACAAAAAACCAGCCCTACTAACAAGGATAACACAACTGGCTAGGCTCTGATACCACTTCTAAGGAAAATGAAACGGTGCAGAAACACTCTCCTAACACTAAAACCATAGAGGAGACTTGAAAAAACCAGTGTTAACATAGTTAAACACTTAAGATAAACACTTAAGATGAACACATACAAGGAGAAAAAAGTAACAAAAATAAAATGATTTCAAAGATAACACCAGATTTACATGGGAAAACTCTTTCGAGTAAAAAACCCACCACACCAAGAGAAAGACACTTTGTATTACAACAAGAAAAAGATTACATACAAAGTTACAACCCTCACTCTCTGATAGTTAGCTCACATCAGCACTAGAGTTTTCCTGCACTCACTATTACAATGCTATTTCGGCATGCAACAAATACAAAAACTGTCACTGATTACATCGACCCATAGACAAGACTAACCATTTCAAGTCTACTTCCAACCACCAATTAGGGTGCATTAATTTAAATTCTTCATTGACACACCAAATCGATCTTGGATTGGATCCACCTGCAATCCTGCGTCGAGCAACTCCTACAATTAATTCGTTGCAGAGAAAAATACAATTTGGGCTCTACCAATAGCCAAAATCTGATTTCAAAATAACTACATAAGATATCGCTTTTCGCCAATCTAGTTTCAAGCAATAAATATTGTTTTGCAACAATGATGCAGAAACAAGCAATGAGAAAATGCCTCGTGTCGCATTATCATTCGGTCTGTTGCTTGGCCGAGCTCCCTTCGCTATCGCTAGCCATTCCATCACGTTCTGGGGCTGATGAAATCGGCAAACATCAAAACATAGTCCGCTAGCTATATCGGGTCCCACACGCCACTCGTCCACCACTCGCGCACTCCGCTCAACCTACGTGGAAGCCACTGGAGATCCTTCATAGAATCTCTTACAACATCCACTAGATTCCACAGAGAAATCCTAAGATGGCAAAAAGTGTCCATAGTCAGAAAAACCTTTGCACAAAGCAACTCGGGGGCCCACCACCTATTCACTGCACTCATCATTTTGACAAGCCACCACACATCAAGTGCATAGGTGATTCCACTTGATGAAAAGGTAAACAACGGTACTTGCCTTTGTATCCTATAGAAAATAACCAACACCCTCGGATGAGGCTAATAGAAGTCATTCATGAAAGGCATCGGCACATCGGCGAGACAAAGCAATTCCTTTTTCCGATAGAAGACTGCTTTGCCGATAAAGTCGAAACCTTCAAATAAACTGCCAACTCTACGCCTGTCGGCCTATCACTGTGACAACCCTCAGAACCTTGCCAATCAAATAGAGTCTCAACAACAAAAGGGTCAAGCTAACCAAATGAGAGGTCTGCGGTAAAGCGATACATGCATAAATTCATCAAGACTATAACAGAGGTTCAAGCCGGTAAGTTGAGGCACATTTTCCCACAACTTTTGGATCATCTTTGGCATTCAATGTCGAGATTCTACCATCATTGCAGGAGACTCAACATTGAGGGGGGTTTCCTTGTATCTCTTCTACTTCCCTCTTGTGGGGGGCTCTTTTTCCTCACATGGGGTTTTTACCTTCTCATGCATCATTTAGAGAATTCCTTTTTGTATTTCATCTCTCTTTTGGGGAGGAGTTTTTTCCCACTGGGTTTTCTCCTTTTCTCTATTTGTGAGAGATTTCATTTGCATATGTACATCCATACCTAACATGGCCTAGTATCTAGGACCCATCTTTGTGTCATTTGCATAATAATCTGCTACTCCCTAAGTTGCACTTAAGGGGTGGTATTTGTATAAATCAACTCTTGTACATAGTTAATTCATTACTAGGGGACTTATTTACACATGTTAAGTTTACTTAGGTCATAGGAAGGAATATTTCTAGAAGGTGTTAGTTGTAATTAGTTGTTATCTTATCTTTTGACAACTACTACATGTGACCTAGGTAAGTGTGATTAGTTGTCTCATGTCATATGATTAAGAAACTTGTCATAATCCTATGACATCTTATATCTCACCTTGGCTATATAACCAAGGGGTCTCTCTCATTTTTATGTAATCATCTCATAACATTATATTCTCTCTTTTTGTGCTTTCTATTTGGTCTCAAGATCTTGGCACTCATAGCCAACTCTAACACTTATTCTTCAATGCTTCCTGAAGCAATGTATTTTGTTTGAGAATAGATATACCAATCCACAAGGATAAGCTGGAAAGTGCCTTTTTCAATTGCTCCACCACATTGAGCACTCTAATTGACTAAAAGTTGGGTTTAACTAGTGGTGTCTCCCTTGGCTTTAAAGGAAAATGATCCATCGTGAATGGGTTCAACATCTTATCCAACTCCTTCATGGGCAATGGTGAAATTCGTTCTTGTTGAGTTGGTCGGCTAGTTGGTAGTGGGGTATGTTTTTCCTACAATGGTGGTTGAAGTGGCTGAGGATGGAGTAGATTTTTTTGAGCGTATTCTCCAATGATTCTTCTCTTGAATATTGTGTTGTAGTGTGACTGCACCTGTGGAGGGCTAGTCATCAGAGCTTCATTTGAAAATATCAAATCCTCTTCCTCCATCCAAAAAAATAGCGCTTGATTGGGTGTAATATCCAGCTCTTTCTCCAAGGACATTCCTTTCATATTTTCCCTAAAGCGAGCATTTTCCATTTTGGGGGACTCATATCCTTCCACATTCGGAAGCATGCCTTTATTTCTTTGTTCCACTATCTTTTGTTGCAAATTTCCCCTTGGGAAATTTTGAGGCATATGACTATCGTTGCATGGGAATAACCATGCATTCTCATCTTCCACTAGGTTATTCTGGCATGGGATTAAATATTTACTTTGGTTGTCTTTGACCATCTGCAAAGGCACGGTGACCAGAACTATCTCGTTTGTTGGTGTAGAGGCACCATAGCTCATTATCTTTTTGAATGTTTGGTCAAATGAGTTCTTAAGTTGGTTTTAGGTTTTTTGAGTTTATATTACATTAAATAAGGTCATAATAGACCATTTTATAATTTAATTAGTCTATTTGGAGTCATTTGAGTTCATATTGCCATATTTTATAATGTTGTCAAATGTTGTTATATAAAGTTGCAAAAATGCAAAATTGGAGAAGTCCAATGGTCATGGGAGTTTAAGAGCTGGTTTGAGTCATTTGGGTAGTGGGTTCTGATGTCTAAGGTTTAAATTCATGTTGTATGGGTTGAATAGAGGTTCTGGTGTTCATTTTGGTGAAAAAAAACAATAAAATACTCCATTTTTTTGTTTTTCTAGAAAAATTTGTTGCTCTAGGCCATTTTACGGTCTTGTATAGATTATTTTGGCTTCCAAATGAATTCAAATTTATGGAAATATGAGTTAAAATTACTTCTTTTTTTTTCTCGAATTCCATAGATATTTGAGTGTTTTGTGGTCATTTTTTTGTAAGCAGCTAGAACTTAGATTTTGAAGTTTTGGGAGTCTAAAATGGGTCCCTAGGCCATTCCACCTAGTGAAATTGGTTAAAACTTGGTGGAATGGCTCCATTAGATTTATTTTTAATTTTTGCATGCTTTTTAGGAGCAAGGAAGGTCGATTAAAGCATTTTAAGTGTTGCCCTAGGCGAATTTTTATGAGTTTTTGCCTAGAAATTGATGACTAGGAGCGGTAGATTGATGAAATAAAGTTGTTGTAGCATGGGAGAGGATTTAGAAAGCTTGTACAGACATATTTGGATTCTTTTGGGGAATTGGTAAGGTGAGAGAGGGTTCAGAGTATTGATTTTCAATAAACCCTCATGTTTCAAGCAAGAAATAAGCGTAAATAAAGTTTTTTGAGTGTTGGGTGAAATTCATAAGTGTTTCCTCTAATAAAAATGGTTTTTTATGTCTATTTTACACCTTTGGAGAAGTTATGTGTTGATATTTTCAATTATTAAGGTTATTTAAGGATATTTGCTTTGGAAAAGGGGCCTAATTGAGCCTAGTTCTAGTGGGACACCAATTTTTAGAAGGGTATGATCTGAAACAAAATCCTTTTAAATTTTTATATGTTGAAATTTGTCCAAATGGGTATCTAAAAAGATAAGTATCTTTTCGTTTTGAGGTGTATTAAGAAAGATATTTTAAAATTTCATAATTTGAGTACTACTAGGAGGTATGGGTGCCAATGAAGGAAGTTATTTTGTTTAAGGTTATAACCTTTGAAGGATGATTTGAAATTTCTTGGATAAGTGATTGCTAATTGAATACCTTGTGCTCTACATCCAGTGGTATGAGATCTTAGGAAGTAGATCTTTTGAAGGAGAAATTTGTATTTGAAGCAATGAAAGTGGGAAGTTGAAGAGACAAGATGCCTCCTTAAGGTGGTTCAGTTTTTGCTAGAGAGTTAAGGGCACTAAGGGAGTCTCACGAAGCTATGATGGATAGAATGGAAGAACTAGAAGTTAGAGAAAGTAGAGGTAAGGGTATTGCTGCATATGAGAGTGATCCTGAAGGAGAGGAAGAGGGTGAAAGTGAGAACCCTTTAGGAAGATCCCATGAGGAGATGGATCCTAAAGAAAGGAAGTTTTTAAATGTGCTAAAGGTTTTGAAAGGAGAGGCTTATGATGTGAAGGTGGAGCTACCTATGTATGGTGACAAGATGGACGATGAAGAGGTAATATAATGGATTGATACTTTAGACAACTATTTTGAATACAAGGAGGTAGTAGATGATAAGAAGGTTAAGTTTTCCAAAACTAAAGTAAAGGGACTTGCACTGACATGGTGGAACTACAACCAATATGAAAGAGAAAACAAAGGAAAATCAAATATAACTTCATGGGATATAATAGTAGCAAAGGTGAAAGCATAGTTTCTACCTACTAATTATGAAATTTAGGTGTTTAGAAAGTTGTAGAACCTAAAGAAAAAGGACTTTGATGTCATGACATACACTGAGGAGTTTCATAAGTTGAGCATAAAGTCTAGACATATTGAGAATGAAATGGAAAAATTTGCAAGGTGTTTGAATGGTTTAAGGTTCAACATTCAAGATGAGATAAGCATCATTACTTAAAGTACAATTGAAGAGTGTTTTCAATTGGCTACTAAGGCAAAGGAAGACTAAAAAGAAGACAAGAAAGACAAGGAAGAGGTAGAGGCAACACTAGTAGAGGAAGAGGATCAAGGAAGACTTTTGAAGACCAAGAAGAAGCAAGCAAAGGAATGGAGTAAGTTGTTGATCAAAGAGGTGTCTTTGGAGGTTTTAGAGGGAGATTTGGTGGAGGTAGAGGTTCAAATTCCTTTTCAGGTAGGTCCTATCATTGTGACCAGTTTGGTCATCCTACATTTAACTATCCTAAGAGAAAAGGATCTACTTTAAGTGGTGGTGATAAGAGGGTACATTTGGTGCAAGAAGATAAAGATGAGAGTGTAAAATCTCCAATGCAACATGTTGCTCCAAAAGTTGGGGAGTCATTAATGGTGAGTTCAAACAACTCCTAAAGGAATCCAAGGAGAAGGAGATGACTCAAAGAAGGGAATTGTTCAAGACCACCTGCAAATGCAAAGGTAAGGTATGAAAATTTGTAGTAGATTTGGGGAGGTATCAAATGAAATGGTAGAGAAACTGAAGTTAGAAAAGGTTCCTCATGAAACACCATATAAAGTATCTTGGTTGAATGATAATCAATCCATTTTGATGAATGAACAAGAATTAGTTAAGTTTAGCTTTGGTGGATACAAGGATAGGATACTTTGTGATGTTTTTCCAATGGATTTTTTTCATTTATTGCTTGGAAGGCCATGGAAGTTTGATAGGGATGAAATTTACTATGGTAAACATAATACTTACACTATTGAGAAAGATGAAAATACATTCACATTGACTCCATTGGTTGAAGATGTTAAGGAATAGGGTAAGGTAGCCAAAGTGATCATGATGAGAAAGAAGGATTTTGTGAAGTTGGAGGAAGACAAAAAAAATGAATGTGCAACCATTGTAAGGGAAGAAAATGTTGAGACAACAAGTGTGAACAATGATTCAAAATTGGAGAGAAAAGATTGTGATTTAGTGTCAAAGTCTAATACATAGAAGGTTAAGGATGAATTGATCGTGGGCATGCAAAATGGGTTAGCAAAGGATGACAAAATTATGGTGGGAATAATTCTTTTTTTATGGTTTTAATAGAAGGTAGTAGGCAGTCAATTTTTGTTACTCTAGAGGTGTGTAGGTCTGATAATATAGAGATCCTAAGGGCAGATCCTGATCTGAAGGAAAAGATGAAGGTAGAAGGTGAGGTGAAACAAAGTGTTTGGAAAGAACAAATAAGAAATTTCAAGTATGCAATGAGAGGGAAAGAGTGGAAATTCAAAGATAAATTTGGAAAAGGATTGTTTGTAGATGAAAAGGATAGTTCTACATCAATTTTAGATGGTGGAAGTTTAAGAGGACATCTAACACATTCATTGATGAAGTTGGGACAGTTTCTAGATGTCAAGGAGTTTCCAAGTGCAAGGAACAATGTAAGGCTTCAATACCTAGTTCAATGGAAAGTATTTCTAGGTAAAAGAGCTTTTGAAGACCACAAAGATGAAGTGTTCAAATGTGGACAAGCTGCAAGTTGATTTCCAAGGGACTTGGAATCTTTTTTAGGTCGGGTGTATGGTGCAGGGGCACCATAGTTCATTGTATTTTTACAAGTTTGTTCAAATGAGGTTTAAAGTTTTTTTTAGGTTTTTGAGTTTATATGACATTAAATAAGGTCATAATAGACAATTTTATAATGTAATTAGTCTACTTGGATTCATTTGAGTTCATATTGTCATATTTCAAGTAATGTTGTCAAATATTGTCATATAAAGTTGCAAAAATGCAAAATTGGAGAAGTCCAATAGTCATGGGAGTTTAAGATCTGGTTTGAGTCAGTTTGGTAGTGGGCTCTGATGTCTAATTTTTAAATTAATTTTGTATCTAGGTCGAATAGAGGTTCTGGTGTTCATTTTGGTGAAAGAAAACAATAAAATACTCCATTTTTTTGTTTTTCCAAAAAAATCTGCTGCTCCAGGCCATTGTATGACCTTGTATAGTTATTTTTGGCTTCCAAATTCATTGAAATTGATGGAAATATGAGTTAAAATTACTTTGGTTTTTTTTTTTAATCAAATTCCATAGAGATTTGAGTGTTTTGTGGCCATTTTTTTGTAGGCGGCTAGAACTAGAATTTTGAAGTTTTGAGAGTGTAAAATGGGTCGCTAATCCATTCCACCAAGTGAAATTGGTTCAAAATTGGTGGAATGGATCCATTAGATGGGTATGTGTAGGATCATCATGGAAAAAACAGGCCCTTAAGTGTCAATAAAAAAACAAAAAATCAGAGTTAGACAACTTGAAGTAAAAATTTGAATAAGTTATCTATATTATTTCAAAAAAATGTAAAAATAGAATATATAGAAAATTGAATTTAGTTTCTAAACTACTAGACCTTTATTTTTTTTTAAAAATCTATTTGGTGAAAATTTGAAATTTCAATGCAGTAGTATTTAAATGTCAGGGTAAAATAAGAAGTAGGTGTCTGTCTGACCACCCTAACAACAATAAAATGATAATAACTTTTTATAAGCTTTTAGATATAAGTAGAGGACTCATGTCCCGATGTGATGCATATTTTTTTATAATTTTTTTCCAAATAAATAATTAATTATGAATTTTTTATTACAACTTTTAAAAAATATAAAATCTTGTCTATCTAGCCACCTTAACTTGGTCAAAAATTCATGAAATTCAATTTTATTTTTTTTAATCCTATATTATGTGAAGCATAGAATGTGACACATATTTTGGATTCAAAAAATGTGATACCGTTTGAAAGTTATAGATATTTTTCAATCAGCCTATCAATCAGGACTTTATTCGTAATTCTAATAGAAAATAAATAATAATTATTTATTAAATTCAAAGTAAAGAATAATTTATATTGGTGGAAATTTGAGAATCTCCTCTAAAAACCCTTTTCATTTCATCAGTTTTGGGTAAAAAAAAAGTTGTCAGCCACATGGGCCATCATATGGCCTACATATTGCCACTTTTTGGCCCATCATGATCCTGCACATACCCAGATGTATTTTTATTGTTTTTATTATTTTTAGGAGCAAGGAAGGTCAATTGAAGGGGTTTGAGTGCTACCTTAGTTAATTTTTATGAGTTTTTGCCTAGAAATTGATGGATAAGAGTGGTAGATTGATGAAATAACGTTGTTGTAGAATGTGAGAGGATTTAGAAAGCTTGTGCAGATATATTTGGATGTTTTTGGGGTAGTGGTAAGGTGAGAGAGGGTTTGGAGTATTGATTTTCAATAAAACCTCATGTTTTAAGCAAGAACTAAGCCTAAAACAAGGTTTTTGAGTGTTGGGTGAAATTAATAAGTGTTTCCTCTATAAAAATGGTTGTTTATGTCTATTTGAGACCTATGGAGAAGGTATAGGTTTATATTTTTAGTTAGGAAGGTGTTTGAAGGATATTTTCTTTGAAAAGGGGCCTAATTGAGGCTAGTTCTAGCGGGACAACATTTTTTAGAAGGGTATGATCTGAAACAACCTCCTCTTAAATTTTGATATGTTTAAATATGTCTAAATGGGTATCTAGAAAGATAAGCCTATTATTATTTTGAGGTGTATTAAGAAATATATTCCAAAATTTCATAATTTGAATAATACTAGGAGGTATGGGTGCCAATGAAGGAAGTTATTTTGTTTAAGGTTCTAACCTTTTAAGGATGATTGGAAATTGCTTGGTTAAGTGATTTTTGAGTGAATCCCTTATGATATGCATAATTTGTGGACACCGCTTCTTGACCTCCCTGACTCAAGGGTCCTTGGTATGTGTTATGTCAATAGGATGGACTTCCTCCTTAATAGGTCTGAGTGGATTACTTCGAAGGGGTTGCTTGCTTCCACTTGATGAGAAATAAATCATTTGCAAAGGAATGCATGAGGATCTGCATATCGTTGATTTCCACTATTATAGAGAAATAACCCGACATGCTTGGCTATGCAGTGGGGTACACATACATGGATTGTGGTGGAACCGAAACCATCACTTGCATCATGGAAGTGTTTAGAGTAGATTCCTCTTGAAGTGCACATAAAATTACAACAAATACAAGCATCAAAGGTTGTGGTGGAATCTTCCTTGCATCAATTAAACTATTCTCTAACATACCCTCCAACTCGTATGCGTTGGGTAGGATATCTCCTTCCATAGAGGCTATCATCACTATAATATACAAATTGGAAGCCTTTAGGTAGAAGATAAACACCATCACAACATGAGGTCAGGCAGTCATAGAGGTCCTCTACTAGGTTTTGTGAAAACTGGTGTTGAAGTCACTCATGGATTCTTGCGGATCTCTTTTAATGGTGATTAATTGATGTAATAGTGAAGAACGATCTCCTTTTTCCAAAAATATTAGAACAACCTTTCTTCGATTTAATCCCATGTGCATATAGAACCATAAGTCAAAGATCAATACCAATCTTGAGTCGTCCCTTTTAAGGAGGCTGCCAACAGTATCAGAGCAATATTTTCCTCTACTATGTCTTTGAGGTGTTCAAAAGTGGTTTTGAAGTCCTCTCCAAAGAATTTTAGAATAGCCTTGAGGGCATTAGTGGGTATGGCAAGTCAGACATCTGAGGGAGTAGGTGGCTATAGTGGACTATCACTATCCTAGGTTACAAAATTTCTAAGAGGAGGGGGTATATGAGCCATGGAGAAAATATTCTTATGAATTTGGTAAACTTATATTCTTATTTGGAAAATTCAGCCTCAAGGCAGAGTAGATAAGGCTCTTAATTCTAGACTCTTACTCCTTGCTTTATTAATTCTTATAGGTGATACAAAACTTGCAAATATTCTTCTCCTAGGTATCAAAGAGGGTAAATGGGAGTACTAGAAATGGACCTTTGAAGATGATCTTGTTTGGACTCTCGACATGAAACTTCTAGTTTCTTTCCTTGGCCTAATTTAAGAAATATTTTAGAATTCTAACCAGACATTCAAAAAACTTGGGTCCCACTGGGCATGTTAGAAAAAGAATTGTTGATAATCAAAGCTTGTGCCTCTTTGATAGTCTTATGGGAATTTCTGTGAGTGGGGAACCAATTTGTGCCTCACTAAATACCTCCAAGATTTTTATAGAAATTCAAATCTTCTCTAAGTTTGGTAAAAAGAAAGAAATAAATGTAAATATAAAACATAAAAAGTGGCAATGCCCCAATGCTTTTAAATATTTTTAAAACCCATTTTTTTCTATGAATGATATAATAGATATAGAGCATCACAAAACTTCATTGTTGGGAAGAGAATGAACAACATAAGCTAGATACAAGCATAGTGCAATCTTTCAAATCTCCTTGCAGGAAGTGTTCATTAAGGTTAGATCAAGCATAAAAGTTTTGAGAGTTAAAATAAAACATTCTGAAAGCTACATAAACCATTCCTCTCAATACAACATAACACAATGAAACAATAACCCTTAAAGAGAATAGAGAATTCCAATGACAATCTGATCTCTACAGGCTATTATTTATCATATAAGGTTTTATCATGGAAATCACATAATCATACTATTCGAACTAAGATAGACACAATGTTCTATTCTGAACAAAAATATAAAGAAGGAAACACTGACAAAGGCCATATCATGCAAAGTTCTAAATATTTCTCCCAAATAGTTCATACTTAAATATCAAATGAACTTTAAAATAGAGGTCGGATACCAATGCGACAACAATTTGAGTTAAAACAGATGTAACATGCCAGAGTGAAGTAGTGTTCTATAAAATTTCATGAAAATACTCCTATAACTAAGGAAAACTAAAGAGTTTCTTTCCAAAAGGGAAAATTTCGGGAACCCTTTTCTTTTGTTGTCACCTTCAATTTATAGCTGAAAGGAGAGAGAAACACCTCCTCTAACCAAAATTAATTACTATAAGATGTCTACACTTGATAGCTCATAATCCGATCATAGATCCTTAATTAGGTCATGACAATATTCTCTCATCAAATATCAACAGTTTCATTATTATCCCTCGGATATTTAGCAAGATTGCCCTCCATAAACGCTCAGATCCTATAAAATATCTTGGAAAAATTCATGTTGACCAATAACATGGCTTGGCAACATCAAATCAAATTTTCCTCTCGAAACCCAAAGAAAAATTACACTCTAAAAAACTCTGAAGAGAAAGCTCATTAAAGCACAGCCTATTTACATCAAAGAGATGACATGTCGAGTAGGCGGGTATTCTCAGATTTATGAAAATTTTCCTTGAGAAAATCCTTGTCGAGCTGACACATGACTCGATTTTCTCCCAAAATGAAAACAATAAACAAAACCCATGCAACCACCACATGGCACATTGTGCGCCTTTTGGAACCAAATTTTATTTCGTGCACAAATAATCCCGAAGCCAAACAATTATAAAGCTGAAGATCAACAGACTAAGGCACAAATTGCTTCACAAGAAACACTCTGAGATGGATGCAAGAGAATGCACTGACAAACTCTTCTGACACATTCCTCAAATATCTCTCCAAACAAACTTTCACTTTGCCTGCAAAATTCATAACCTTTAAATTATCCATAGCAATAAAAATGAAAGATTGTGCAAATAGACATACCTATGTAAATGCCAACAAGAAATGTATAGATATCCTTCTTCTAGAGCTCACTTTGAATCCGCTTGATTTCTTCTTCAAACCTTGAAACTTTGAATTTCCTTCTAAACTTCATTTGCATGCTTCTCAAAAAATACATAACCCTTTAGAATTATTTGAACTTATTCCTTCCATTATGAATGATTTTGCAATAAATAGTTCAACTTGTTGGTAGATTACCTTGAAAATTGTGTATTCCTCCATTCTTTCAAATTTTGCAAACTTCATCCTTCACACATGCAAGTAAGAAAATACCTTAATCTTACTACCACATTAAATATACGTCTATCATGATATGACCTAAGTATCGATGAGGGGGTTTATTAGATTTTCTAATAATTGCTCCCCCTTATCCACTACTTTTATTTAGAAATTGATAGGAGTATCTACACTGGAGGTCAGCACAGATCAAACATAATTCTTTTCTCCAAATCCTTTTCATTTCCTTTCTTGCTTCTTTCAGACCAATGATCTGATCAATCTTCTTCACCTGATAATTATTTTTTCTTTCTTCTTCAGTTATTACTAGGGTGTTCTAAATTGCTACACTTACAGCAAACTACATTCTTCTTTCCATTTTCCTTTTTATTCAACTGACCAACTTTATATCTGTTCTTCTTGCTCTTAGAACATTTTTCAGAGAATGATAAAGAATCATTCATTTTAATTTCACAGTCTTTTCCTTTATGACTAAATTTATTACATTGAAATACAAATACTTTTTAGCATCATGTCACTTGACAAGATTTTTTTCGGGATTCCTTCTTAGATCTTTGATTTGTCCATTTTTGTACCAATTCTTCTTTTGAGTGGATTGCTTTGCTTTAGAACTCTGACCTTCCTCAAACCCTAAACCACTCTTATCGATTTCCAGTCTTTGAGAAGTAATCAATCTTTAAAGCATCACTAATCTTATCTTAAATTTGTCTTCAAAACTTCTTGCCTTTTCCAAATTAGACCTCAAGATTTTTGCTTCTTCTTCAAGCTTTATGCATTAATTCCCCTTTCTTTGATATTTAATTTCCTGATATTCTTCTCATCCAATTTTTGTAGCAAGCTAGAGATAACTTCTTCTGCCTCAACCAATAGATCACATACTTCAATACTTTTAATTTGTAACTTTTCAATATACTCATTCGCTTTTATCAACTTTTCCTTTAGATCTTTCGTTTCTTTTGAATATTTAGTAGAGACTACTTCCAAAGGAAAAAAAATCTTATGCTGAAATTCCAGGACCTTCCTCAAGATGCTAGGCTTCTTTCCACGAACCAAGCTCTAATACCAATTGTTGAACATCTAGAATACTGAGAGGGGGGTGAATCAGTATTCCATAAAACCATATTAACATCCATTTAAAAATTGTCTCAATTCTTACTGGATCAACAAATAGGAACATAAAAAGAAAAATGGGTGGGTGCATGCAAATAGGTAGGGATTCTATGGACACCTTTCAAAAAAAATTTGAAAAGAAATAATGCGAGTGCATTATAACACGCTCACGTTATTGCTTGTTAAAAGGAAAAAAAAAGTGAAAACTTGTCATTGTTATTTCGACTATTTTTTTCTTGTAGCCGCGGCCAAAACCCCCATACTTACATGCTCACTTTCTAGGAGGATCAATTCAACAAAAAAATTCACCAACAATTTATATTTCTTTGCAACGATGGCACCATGATGAGGAGGAGATGTGAGAGGTAAGGATTTTGTGGTTTTTGATTTCAATTGGTTAGTTTTAGGTTGAATTTGATATATATTTGTTATAATTTTTAGGAGATGCAAATCAACCTACAAACCCTCAATATTCTCAACAGGAAGACCAACCAAATCCTCAAGATCAAAATCAACCACAACAACAACCTCCTCCACCAATCACTCAACCCCCTCCTAGCACTCAACAAAATTTAATGAGTGAAATTGAGAACAAAAAAAACCAAATTGAGGATTTGATCAGTAGGTTGAGTGATCCAAATGGTTCAACCACAAAAAGAATGACCCTAGCAAATTCATTGAAAGATATGGTTAAAATGTAGATTCAATTAGCAAACAAATAACTGAATGGCAAGATAGGAGGTAAGCAAGTAGGGATTATTATTAAAATAAACTATCATACAAAGATGTAAAGGATTTAAAAATTACAAAAGGTGATTTGTGCTCATTATTCACTGACCCACGCACAAATCAAAATCTTACCCTCAATGCAAAGAGGTTTCCCATCCATTGGTGCCACCACCAATAGATTAGGGACCAGTTTTATGATAGGTGGTACATGGTCTTCGATTACCCATCGTGCAACAATTGCGAGGTCCCACAATATTTCCTTAGGAAACTATACAGTGAGTTCATATTGAAAAAAATCCCAAATTATTTTGATATAAGGGATTTATAGGGTAGAGGTGGGGAGTCAGCTCAGGATAGACCCAGTGCACAGCCGAATCCTACTTGGCAAGGTAGACAAGCTCTCTCTAGGCCACCTCATGAGCACATTGTTATGCCTTCCATCATGAAGGAAAGTGCTGACATAGAGACATTCTAGGCTATCAACACTTTGACCTAGAGTGTCATCCATCATAATAGCTCTATTCTACAACACCATCCAAGGGAGTCTTCTTGTGGTGGCCTTCGAACACATGTGTGTCAATCTTGCGGGGCTAATTGTTCATATGACCCCACCAACACTCAGGATATTAGCATACAAGATCCATTTGAAGCTATGGAAATGGAGAGGGAAAATAAAATTTTGCATGAGGCTTATGGCATTGATAGTCAGGTAAAAGTTAGTGCATGTTCATTTAATTTAATTTATTAAATTTCGATTTTGAAATGCAAGATTAACTAAAAATGTCTTATGATTTTAATAAAATTGTAGGGTCACAGTGTTGAGACTAGATACACTGGCTCTCCACCAAATTATTTATGCAATACACCTATCGTTGGGGTATGTAACTAGTAAAAAATTATAAATTTATTGCATGTTAATAGAATTGTTTTACGAATGGTAATTTAATATGCGATTTTGGATGTTGAATAGACTAATATTGGAGGTTTTGATGGAACAATTCCCAATGGTAGTGGATTTACTCAAACCTACATGGAGGTAATAGAATAAAGAGTTTAACTAATGAATCAAGTACATAATAGATTTGTGTAGTTTATATGCACATCGTTGATTACGTTGAATAATTTGTTTTATTTTTAGATGATGCAAGATGAAACACCTACAAATGTGACAAGGGAAATGGATATTGGTGTGTCATCTACTATACAATCCTTGATGGCTCTGATAGGAGAGTTATGAGGTAAATTAAGAAATTTATATTTACATTTGTTGTTATAGATGTTAGTTAGTGAAAAATCAAACTATTATTGATTCACATAGTTTAATTTCTATTTGTATGGTTTATACAAGGCTTGAGCACACCTGAGCATGGGCGTGAGAATATTTCCCCCATGGAGAGAGATCATGAGATGGCGGTAAGTGATTATTTTGTCAAATATATCATTTTTTATAATGTAATTTCTATATATGCATGTCTTTACTTCTTATTGTAACAGTTAAAACTTCACCATGAACTAAACACTAGGAGGAGCAGAATGAACCCTCCTCGAGTGCAACAAAAAATGAGTGACAAACCTATCACCATCTGATCGAAAAGGAATGAGAAAGAATTTATTTCTAGGGCATGGAGAGCAATGACTTTTGATTATAGAGCCCTTTGTTGTATGCCTACATGGCAGTTTTGTACATATTTTTATTTGACATATTTGACATTGTATGTCTATATGGGATTCCCGTAAGCCTATATGGCTATTTTGTACATATATTTCATACTTATACTGACATTTATTGATGTATGCCTACATGGATATTTGGTTAATACAAATATCTTTTATCGATGCATGTCCATATTTGCATTCTAAATTGATGGTTCAATAGATATGAGTTACATGTATTCAAGTGTATACTTTACAACTTACGTGCATTTGAATGTATACTTTGTGGCTTACATGTTTTCATGCATATACCTTGTATTTGTGCATATACTTTGTATTAATTTGTGTATATTATGTATTCGTGTGTATAATTTTTGAGGCTTACGTGTTTTTGAGTACTTGTGCTTCCCTTATTGACATGTACATGCTTGAATTATTCACGTGTATAATTATTAATTGGTTAGCCCTAGCATTGATCATTGTTGTCCTTCATGATTTGTCTTGAATATTAATTGATTGATGCTAAACATCTTTATCTACAAAAAAAAAAAACATTTACAATTGGTATTCCATGAAATGATTCATAAAAAGATTCCAATATTTTCTTTATCTAAAAGCTGGAGGTCATACCAAGTACGGGATGAGTAAGTTTGTATCAAAAATATAAAAAACAAAGAACAGTGTGAATAATTCTTATTAGATCTTCTCCAAAATTTCATCAACAACCTCCATTCGAGCCTCTCAAGGCTTCACATAGTGTTTTACACCCTTCTCTAACTGACCCATGCCTTCAACTAACTAAAAATGAACTTTCAAAACAAGTAACCGTTGCATTTCAAATTTGTTGCTTTAAGCAACTTACAAATTTGCAACTTTAGACTCCTCCAACCTAATGAGTACATCTAATGACCTCTAAACCCACACAAATGGTGTAAAAATAGCCTTATTACATCGAAAAAACTCCATTCTTTCACAATCATATACAAATTCACAAATTTTCCTTCAAAGGCTACAAAGACAACTTCTAGTGCAAGATTGAAATTTTCACATTTTTTATCACTAGAACCAAAAGTCACCCTAAAACATACCTAATGGTCTTAATTGACCTTATTCAACACAAAGCATGCTCAAAATACCCACAATAAACTATTGACCAGCCTATTCACCATCATATAATCACTAAAACCATTGAACTAAACCTTCTTCATCAAATGGAGGAACAAGGTGCTCTACACCAATGATCATATGTTTTTTGTGTGGAATACTCAAACTTCTCAATCGGTGTTTGTATGTTTATATTTTCGAGTGTTTTGCAGGCCATCATAAGGGATCAAGCCGGTTGAATGCAAGTCGGATCAATTCAACATGTTTGGGTGAGAAAGAGGACCATTCCTAGCATAAACCTACCTATTGGGACACGTTGGAGTAGTTAGTTTGGTCACATGAATTGGAAAACGAAAGTTGCACCACTTTGCAGAGCTTGAATTTGACACTTTTTTCATCAAGTGAAAATCCATCACCATGGAAAAAAAACTACGAGATAGCCAAAAATAAGAGAGGTTTTTGTAGAGGGGCCCAATGCAATCCTATAGGATTTGATGAGAAGTTTCTAATCATCATGGTATCTAAGTACTAGCATGCTGAAGTTTGTAGCCATTTTGCACTTTAGACCCTTAAGGGATCAATTTGGTGGAATGTAGCTCAGATCGATTCCGCATGTTCCAGTGTGAAAGATGACCATGCCTAGCACAAACATACCTATTCAGATGGATTAAAACAATCCTCTTGGTCACATGAGTTGCAGAGCGAAAGTTGCACCACTTTGCAACTTTGCACAATTTGAATTTGACAATTTTTCCATCAAATGAAAATATGCTACCACGGAAAAACCACTCCTAGATAGCCAAAACCGAGAAAGGTTTTTTTAGACGAGCCCAATGCAATCTTGTAGGATCAAACAAGAATTTTCTAAGCATCATGATATACGAGTAATAGCATGCTGAAGTTTGTAGCCATTTTGCAAATTGGACCCTTAAGGGATCGATCTGGTGAAACATAGCTCGGAGTGATTCCGTGTGTTTCAATATGAAAGAGAACCATTCCTAGTGTAACATACCTATTCAGACACATTGGAATAGTCTGCTTGGTCACATGAGTTGTAGAGCGCAATTTGCACCACTTTGCAACTTTGCACTGCTTGCATTTGACACTTTTTCCATCAAGTGAAAATCTATCGCCATGGGAAAACCACTCCAAAATAGCTGAAACTGAGAGAGGTTTTTGTAGAGGGCCCCAATGCAATCCTATAGGATTAGATGATAGTTTTCTAAGCATCACGGTATCCGAGTAATAGCATGCTGAAGTTTACAACCATTTTTCACTTTGGACCCTTAAGAGATCGATCTGATGGAACAAAGATCGAAGTGATTCCGCGTGTTTTGGTGCAAAAAAATACCATTCCTAGCATAAAAATACCTATTCGGACATGTTGGAGCAGTTATTTTGGTCACATGAGTTGCAGAACAAAAATTGCACCACTTTGCAACTTTGCACAGCTTGAATTTGACACTTTTCCCATCAAGTGAAAATTCGCCGCCACGGGAAAACCACTCTGAGATAGCCAAAACTGAGAGATTTTTTAGAAGAGGGGCCCAACATAATCCTATAGGATTAGATGAGAAGTTTCTAAGAATCACGGTATCTGAGTAATAGCATGTTGAAGTTTGCATCCATTTTGCACTTTGGACCCTTAAGGGATCGATCTGGTGGAGCATAGCTCAGACCGATTCCATGTGTTTTGGTATGAAAGAGAACCATGCCTAGCATAAAAATACCTATTCAGATGCATTGGAACAATTTGCTTGTTCACACGAGTTGCAGAATCAAAGTTGCATGACTTTGGAACTTTGCACAGTTTGAATTTGACACTTTTTCCATCAAGTGAAAATTCGTCACCACAGGAAAACCAATCCTAGATAGAAAAAACCAAGATAGGTTTTCGTAGACGGGCCCAACATAATCATGTAGGATCAGACAAGAATTTTCTAAGTGTCACGAGATCTGAGTAATAGCATATTGAAGTTTGCAGCCATTTTGCACTTTGGACCGTTAAGGGATCAATTCGGTGGAACATAGCTTAGAGCGATTCTACGTGTTGAAGTGTGAAAGAGGACCATGCCTAGAATAAAAATAAATATTTGGATGCATTGGAATATTCCTCTTGGTCACATGAGTTGCAGAGCGAAATTTGCACCACTTTGCAACTTTGCACTGCTTGCATTTGACGATTTTTCCATCAAGTGAAAATCCGTCGCCACGGGAAAACCACTCCAAGATAGCTGAAACCGAGAGAGGTTTTTGTAGAGGGTCCCAACACAATCCTATAGGATTAGACAATAATTTTATAAGCATCATGGTATCTGAGTAATAGCATGTTGAAGTTTGCAACCATTTTGCACTTTAGACCCTTGAGGGATCGATCCAGTGGAACGTAGCTCAGATTGATTCCACATGTTTTAGTGCAAAAGAATACCATACCTAGCATAAAAATACCTATTCAGATGTGTTGGAGCAATTAGTTTTGTCACATGAGTTGCAGAGCGAAAGTTGCACCACTTTGCACAGCTTGAATTTGACACTTTTTCCATCAAGTAAAAATTCACCGCCATGGGAAAAAAACTCTGAGATAGCCAAAACCGAGAGAGGATTTTGTAGAGGGGCCCAATGCAATCTTGTAGGATTAGAAAAAAAATTTATAAGCGTCATAGTATCCAATTAATAAAATTTTGAAGTTTGCAGCCATTTTGCACTTTTGACTCTTAAGGGATCGATCTAGTGGAACATAGCTCAGAGTGATTCTGCGTGTTTCAATGCGAAAGAGGGCCATGAATAGCATAAAAATACCTATTCAGATGCATTGGAGCAGTTAGTTTGGTCACATGAGTTGCAAAGCAAAAATTAGATGACTTTGCAACTTTGCACAACTTGAATTTGACACTTTTTCCATCAAGTGAAAATCCACCGCCACAGGAGAACCACTCCGAGATAGCCAATACCGAGAGGGGTTTTTCTAGAGGGGCCCAACATGATCTTGTTGGATTAGATGAGAAATTTCTAAGTGAAATGGAATAATTTTTATGGGGTTTGTGTTGCTGCCCCTATAGATTTTGATGAAAAAGGGCATGAAAAATGAGGTTTCACCCTAGGGTTTGATAAAATATTGCATGTATAGGTTGGTTGATTGTAGTTTTAGTTTTTTTAGGTTATTTTAAGAAGGTCTAAGGTGGTGGCATGTTCTAGTAAGGTGTGGAACCATTCCTTTAAATAAACCCTCCTTATACTAGAATAAAATAAGGGGTTTGGTTTGGCATGGTGGAGTGAGTTTGTCCTAAGACAAATTGTGGATCTGAGGGTTTGGATACATGATAATTGCTGCCTCAACAAGTTAAGGGGGTTCTTGAATGTTTAAAGTTATGTTCCTTTGTTTCTTGAATTCCCCTGCACAAATAAACACACACCTAAAATATCCTAATTCGACCTTACATGCTTTATATCACTTCTCTAATCACCTAATGACCTCTTTGAGTCTTTTAATACATTACATATGACCTTTACATGACCTTTTTCACATTGTTCACATTTAAAAATTCAAAATTTTCAAATTTTCCTATTGAAAGCATTTACAGAACAAGGTGCTACTGCACCAAATATGAACTCCAAGATTACAATATTGAGTAAATATCATTATGTAAGTAAATCTCATTACAATTCCTTAGGTACTTTGTTCTCACAGATCTTTTACAATGTCACTCATACATTCAAGATTCTCTTTAAATTTATACATAATAGGTGCTCATTATGAGGTTGAATTCAATTGAGTAACTTCAGATTCCCTCACTAAGCTTCACACGCTCTTTTATAATGGCTTGAAATAAAAGCTGAGATTCTCTTTGATGGCTCATAAATCGGCATTTTCTACAATGAGAGATCAATCAATTTTTACTTACAAATACACAAAGTAAAAGAGAAAAAGAAAGAGCATCCAAAATGGAAATGAAATAAAAATAGATGGAAGGCACTTATAGATAGGCATGCAGGTCTCACAACTTAGTCAATCATGGTCATACATCTTCATTGGGAATTCCAACATACCTATTGCACACAACACCTCTCATGAATAGAGTAAGTTGAAATTTCAGATGCTCTTATAATGTCTACATCATAGTTGCTCATGATAAGGTTAACTTCAAATGAATAACTTGAAAGTCCCTCACCAAGATTTGCACACACTTTTCTAATAGCTTAAAATCATGATTAAGATTTGTCAAGATCATCAAAATAAGGATGTGCATTTCTTTTTTGGCTAACTTATTCTTGGATGGCTCATATATTTGTATTTTTTGCAAGGGGACACCAATCATTGTTTAGTATGTTACTTACAAATACACAAAGTAAAAGAAGATGATAGCATTGGCATCAAAAAAATTAATGTGCATACAAGTATAGATTAATATGAACTAATATGCATATACTTACTAATTAATCCAATGAACCATTCGGGTCTACTGTACTCTTTATTGTGTCAAGTATTGCCTCATGGTCTGACTCACAGACCTTCCACAAGGTCTTCTTCAAAGGTCTACCCCCATATTTGGTCAAAAAAACATTGCATTCCACGACAAGGTTCAAGTAATGAACAATCTTACGATGTGTGTTTAAGTCCTGAAATAGCCAATGTTTAACACTCAAATGTGGGTACCTTCTAAGCCATGTTCCAGTAACCACAATTGAGCCTGTAGGGTATTCAATGTTTTCTCCATCTATAATTAGGGCCTCCAATTTATTTTTGGCCTCAACACAACGACACAAGTAATATTATGTTCCCTCTTCATTGTCTTCATCTACAATAACTGCATAAACATGTCCTGCATTGATATGTGTAGCAAATATCTTGAAATTTGTCAACATTACGAATACAGTACAAACTAAGATAAAGATATGGAGTTTCAACAACTAAGAAAGTAGATATATCACCTGGTTGAACTAGATCTAATACGTGGTCAAAGTCGACCGATGATTCCATCTCTGTCAGTTCCAATGCCATTGGAGGGTGATACGTGTGAAGTGGGATAAGATAACTTGTCAACCATATGTCAACCCAATCCCTTGACTCACAATCATTCCAAGCTTGCATTGTACATGAAGAAAAAAAGCATGCCATCTTTCATGTATCGATACTCCATGAACCTAAATTTGAGCTAAGGAAAGAGTGTACCTCACTTGATCCTATTAGTGTACAACAATCCTCATATGGTGCAATGTTAGTATCATCCATCAACCAAAAAAATCTATGAACTGAAGACGTGCCTTCATTACCTAGACCCATTGAAGCATTACACCACTTGATGATTGATTTTGTATCTGTCAACTTTTCACTATCTTTATACTTCAACTCTTCTCGTTCTAATGCTCTTTTTACACATGCTCCCCTTTTCCATGTCCGGCCTCAAAAAAGTTCCACATATGTTGAACACATATAACTATATGCATCCTGTACAACCAGTAGAACATGTGCGAGTTCTTGAACTATGTTGCACAGTTATCAAAACATATCATATGTCGATCATATTTTATGTCTCTCTGAGCCAAACCACTATAGAACATTTGGAAGAAACCTTGTACAAACTCTGGAGAATGTGTGCGATCATCACTAATGTAAAAGTGGTACTCCCTCAATACCTTCCTTAGGTCATCTGTACTATCAGATGCATGAATGAATGCTATGTGCATAAATATTGAAACCTGTGTGGAGTTGTAATACTGTGACTACACCTCATGTTGTGGTTATAGAGTATAGTTATTTGCAAATTCAACCATTGATACTATGCTTCCAACTGGAAAGGTGTCCTTGCATAGCTTGAATTGTGTGTCCAACCATCAAGCTCTATGGGTATGCATTGCATACTCAGACATCATATTGTCACGAAACATGGACATAAACTAGTACATTGGAATCTTCTCAATAACCAAATCACACCTTTTTTCTTGAGACCCATCTTTTGTAGCATATGCCACTATTTTATACTTCCCAAGCTCTACTAGTTTTTGTCCCACATCATTTGTTCTTTCCATATGTTGACATACTGGAATACGCTGGAAGCCACTACAACGCTCGCATGAACCATACAAGCATGATGTCTTGAAGAATATATGGCCATCCTCTATTTCAGATAATTTTTTTGATAAGAACTCTCTTTAAGATTTTGGTGGGGCTTCTATGCCACAATCCTACAAAACATCGTTAGTATGCAAATCTACACATATAGAATGATAAACATCATAATGATTAGAAAATTCAATTTGTAGTCTACAATAACAAGTAGTGCGTGTGTGATTTATCTTGACATAAAAATTTTTAAGCATTTCAAAAAATCTTTGAGAAATACTAATTTGAGGATAATCATTTTCAAATTTTTGAAAAAATTGGGTTTGAGTCATATCCAAAAAATGCTTTGGATGTGGCTCATGATTCCGACTATTGATTCTCCTTCTTACCACATCCCTTTGATTCAGAGATGGCCTTGTTTTATTCTTCCAATACTCTTCAATTAGTGTTCTCAAGGCTTCGACAACTTCTTTATCTTTTCATGACAGTATCCTTGAGAATGCCCATAATTTATTTGAATCATTGCCCTCAATTCTTTGCCACCTTTGAATGACTCTTCATAATGTTTTTCTACTAATTCTTGTGTGTTCACTCATCTTTTTAATGAGATGAAATCTTTTTTTTTGAAAGCTTACCAAAGTCAATGTAATGACACATTGGGTGCATTACTATCCTTTGAGTGTGAGGTCGTACCCACACTCTCATAAGCATCCATTAGATTATTCACAATATTGTCTTCACTCAATGCATTCGATGTTCTCAACTCAAAAGTCTTCATGATGTTCCTATACATTACACCCCACACAATTTCAACAAATAGTTGACATCTTGCAGTCTTATTTAGTCTTTCAAAGAATCATTCCCAAATCTTATTAGAATATCTTCTACAAGTGCGTGTTGAAATCCTACCTTCCATGTGCTACAAAATATCATCATCAATATTAATCAAATACTTTGGCTTTCTACACAAAATTCTAGGTGGTGTTCTCTTAGGTACATACATCTCAACATTAGGAATTTCCTCAATATTTAATTGAGGTGGGATATATTGTGTACCTTCGATTGAGGGTCAAGAAGAAGATATACCTTGAGGTTCACATGGTGATGATGGCATACCTTCTTCCTCAAATCCAAGTGATGATGTACTCTCAACTTGAGATGTGTTGAATGGTGTCAAACAATATTCACTTGAGGTAGATGGTGTCCCTCCATATTCACTTGCACTAGATGGTGTTTGTCCATATTCACTTCTACTAGATGGTGTCTCACCATATTCTCTTGTGCTATATTCACTTGTTGTAGAGGGTGTGTCTCCAACTATGGTATCTAAATCTGTCTTATGACGATGCTTTCACATTCATTCCTTTTGTGCTGCCAATTCTTGTTCTTTTTTTGACAGTTTATGTTCCTCTTCAATTGGCTTGTTTTTGTCAATCGTTTCCAATTTCTTCTTTTCACGATATACCGTCACCCGATATCTCTCATTTTCTTTGAAGGTTTCATTCTCTTCGTCTGTTAGTTTCCTATTTGTCTTTTTCTTCGGCATGGCGGGATAATTTTATCTATACCATGGTAATGAGACAAATATTAGTTCCTAAAAAATCTATCCATTCAAGTTAATTGAAAAATATATGTCATTCAAGGCTTCATTAAGATAATAATTACAATCATCTTGTACAAAATTTAACCTAGCATAGAAAAATGTGACATGATTTTTTCAATCCAGAATACCTTAAAGAAAAGTGGTAACGTGGCATGCCATGATTGCAAGATAGGCTCAAAATGGAAGCATGGAAATTTGTGAAAAATTGCATTTTTTGGAAAAGTTGTGGAGAGATAAGTTTGTTAAGAAGTTACAAAAATAGTTAGATACATTGGGGGAGTTGAGTTTGAAGGGAAATAAGATAAACATCATGTAAGTTACAATCAAATGAGTGTAATGGAATTGTGAGTATTTGATAAATTTGTGGTGTAGGAGCACCTTGACAATCTATGCTTCCATTTTGAAATTTGATTCAATTTTGGGTATCTCCATGTTGTAAGAGGGTCATTAAAGACATTTTCCATTTATGGGAATCATTATGAGGTTTAAAATATGCATTGACAATGTAAGGTTATAATGACAAACAAAATTGAAAGAAATCCATAATAGAATGAAAGAAAATGTGTAAAGACTTCACATACCTAAAAAACCAGACTTTCAAATGGAGGAGTTCAACCCAATTATGTAGGCTTAGCTTCTTCTTTCTTCAAACTCCACAACAATTTGACTTTCTCAAAATTTTGTTCCCCTCCAAACTTCAATTTTATATCATTTTTCAATGGAATTCAAACTTCAATTGATATTATATGTCTTTCAATGTGGAAACTCTTCTATTTAATGCAAAGGTGGTAGAAATATCATGGAAAAGGTGATGTAATGTGAAAAACATGCTTGCACACTTCACAATATCATCAAAAGGCTACTTTTTGTTAGAGCACATGTAGAACCAAGAGAATATGTAGACTGTGTGCCTTGACATCACGGGTATATTTAGTTTTTTTACCATTTTAAGTGGAATACAAAACGCGCTCACATTACAATGCGAGGACATTATTTATTCCTAAAATGGTAGCATCTCTACTTCTTCAAAACGTGCATGCATTATATGAAATGTGGTTTTCTTAATATATTTATTTTCTCCCTCTTTGTCTAAGAGGGAGAGAGAGGGAGGGGGCAAGGGAGGGAGGGAGAGGGAGGAGGAAGGGAGAGAGGTAGGGAGAGGGAGAGGATTAGAAAGAGATAGTGGAAGAGATGGAGATAGATAGGGAGGGAGAGAGGGGGAGAGTGGGAGAGAAAGAGAGAGTGAGGGAGGGAGGGAGAGGGAAATAGGAAGAGTGGGAGAGAAAGAAAGAGTGGGAGAAAAAGAGGGAGAGAGAGGGAGGG